>APFE030076534.1:13841-46561 GCA_000404065.3 Pinus taeda | reverse complement strand
TTGTGAGTGGTAGGCTTCCTTATTGCCATAATTTTTCTTTCCATTTTTCTTGCCAACATGAATGCGTTCTCCAATGAATATGGTTCCCAAAGGTGAACCTCATGTTGGATGTTATATTTTAAAGTCCCTATGAACACATCAATCCTATGCTCCTCTGGAATATCTTTTACCCTTATATTCAATTTTTGGAAGTCCTCAATGTGCTCCATCATTGAACCATTTTGTTTGAGATTTCTGAATTGTCTAAAAAAAGTGTTGCTTTTTGTATCCTCATAATGTGGTATCATTTCATCCATAAAAATAGCCCAAGTGACAATTATTTATGATAACAAAGCCATTGATACCATACAAACTAATTTGGTTCCAAATATAAAGTTGTAATGCATACCTTTTGTGTGTTTTTCACATTATGGAGATCGAAAAATTGCTGCATCTGTAGTATCCATGTTCCGGGATCCTTGCCATCAAACTTCCTCATATCGATCTTTGGAACATGGTGGTTCTTTGATCCAACATTAGAGTCTATGAAATCATGATTAACATTTATTTTGTTCTCATCTTGAGTTTCCCTTACTACCCTTTTTCCATTAGTAAGAATTTCTTGTAGAAACTTTGTCAAATATGTCTTCAAATCTTCCATGCCTTTCTTTAAATCATCCATCTTAGCTTCCATGCCATCCTTCTTAGATTCTACATCGTCCATCTTAGCTTCCACGTCATTCATCTTAGCTTCTACGCCTTTCTTTAAACCATCCATCTTATCTTCCACGCCTTTCTTTAAACCATCCATCTTAGCTTCTACATCTTTCTTTAAATCATCCATCTTATTTTCTGTTACTTTTTGTGTGAGTGAAATTTGTTGCACTTGGTCTCATAATTTTGATATATCATGTTGCATTTCTTCCTCTTCTTCATGAGTCATGCTAGAGCTTTTAGGTTTCTTACTAGGTGTTTCCATTTTATTTCTTCGGGGCATCAATTACCGATAATAATGCTTCACTATTCCCTTTGAATTCCTTGATGAGCCTAACAAATGGGTAATTATATGGGCTCATTTTACCTCCTAACCTAGTAAGGTCAACCATTCTCTTAGCTTATTGTATGAGTTTTTGATTATATTCATGCTTATAGAGTGAGTTGAGTTAGTTATGATGCCATGTGGTCTAACATGTGTTAATGCAGATTATTGATGAATTTCGAGGTCAAAGTCAAGGATCCAGTGGACAAATGGAAACAATAACTCGAAGTGTAAAAAGGATAGGAATTATAGGAGTGAATCCCCCTCAACTATTTCTCCTCACTTCAGATTCCCCTTCATTCAGCTCGGAGTACAAGCAGCTAAATCATGCACTAGAGGGCAACTGAGCAAGTGGAGGATGACTGATGATTATCTCGAGTTTTGGGAGCCAAGCCTCCCTGATTTTAAGGAAGTTGTGGGTAGCTTCATTGGTATAAGTAGAGAGGCCTAGGGCCTCACTAGGGTTGGATATTTGTTGTATTTTTCTTATGTAAACTCTGCTCCAACTTCGAGCTTATTATTTTGTGACAGTCTCATGTAATCTTGTTATTGTTTTGATAATAAATATGGAATCCTTTCTAAGATAGCACTGAGTTACCTTAGAGGGCTGAAACTCTTTGATTAGGGCCCAATCCAAGTAGCCAAGCTCCTCTTTACTTGTATTTGTATGTTTTATTTCAGTTTGTAGATTAGGTTGTTGTTAGATGTATTTCTTTTATGGTTAAGAATAGGTTGCTTTTAATGATTCAATAGTTTTCTTCCATTTGTGCTTTCTATAGTAGTTTAAGCAGTGATAAAGAAAATATTCAAAAGGCTAGAAATAGTTCCTTGGCCTGTCTTCCTCCCTTTGGGACCATGATTTGAGGCAAAGACCCTCTTGCTGCCCCAAAATCACATATTTTCCTCATTCATAGGACTTCTAGTGTTTGCAGCTTTTTAGTTGGTTAATAGCCTAGTTTTGTTTTGCTTCAGATATTATTCATAATGCTCACTTCTTTATTTACAATAGTCTTCTTTCATGTTTTCCTTTCTTGTAGCATTTCTCAACATTTCCTTTCATAGATCATAGTTTAAACTATTTTGATGCAAAACACTGTTTTTCTAGATGCACTCATTTCATTGCTTGCTTGATCTTAATGGTTGACTGCTAGTTAATTTGCAACAGATTTCTTCTAGAAATAAGCCAGCCTATCAGCCATCCCATCATCCATCTGGTCCATGCCCCACAGGTCACCCAAGTCTCACATCAATTCTGCCTTAGTTTCCTGCATTTTCCATAAAACGTTTTCCTCTCTCCTTGAGCAAATCCAATCATCTCTCTCTCTCCTGGTGGTTCATGGTAGAGCGTAGGCACCCTAACACCTCATTCCAACCTTCATCCACCTTTTCCACCCACTCTCACACCCTCAAAACAGTGAAAACTACTCTTGGCCTCCTCCTGTAGGCCTCTTGTAGTTGCCCTATTTTCCTCCTATAGATTTTCCTGTAGGCTTTATTTTGAAGGCCGAGTGTGGGAAAAGCCTCCAAAATGACACCTGAGACCACCTAGGACACATCCACACCATCCTACATCCTCTCAAGTCCCAAAACCACCCTCCAATGCCACCTATTCGTTGCCACATTCACACACAATAAATTTCATGGATGTCAAATTCACATAAAAATACATAAAAATCCAAAAATATATTTTTGCTTATTTACTTCCTGAAATAGCATAGTTAGATGTTGTCTATTTCATTGAGTAGGTAATGGCATTCATTTCATGGTTTTCATAGTGCTTTCTGTAAAAATAGAATTAGTTGGTTGATTAGGGTTTACTAGGTTTGCTTTATATCTCAGTCCTTCGCCTTTCTACAGTTAGAGTAGTATCTATAGAATAATCTTCTCTCCTTTCATCACATATAGAGCTTCTTCTGGAATCCATAGAAGTTGGCTTGAGCTCCTAGTGATCTTGCACCGACTGACCAAGTGACAACCTGCAGTAAGAACTAGTACTTGTGCATATAGCACCGTCGCTTCTAATTTTGTTACGAAGTACCAGGTTTATAAGAGTAAAGTAGGTAGCACAGGAGTTGCAACATTATTCTTCAATACTGGTGCTCACCATTCCTTCAAAATAATTTTTCAAACCAAGCTTATGCAAAAATTTAAAAAAAACTACACACCTTTTTTCACTTTGTAGGAGCTCGATATTGAATCTGATGTATCTCTATAATTTTAGATATCCCATGTCTGAAATTTCTCATTGCGGTAACCCTCTAAGAAATCTTTCTAAACCCGCAAGTCTGATCGAGATTGGATTCTCCAATGAAGATTTATGTCAACTCTCCCACAATGACCTGAGTATAGACTAGTTCGGTAGAGTGAACTTGTACGACGTGCCTCAGGTCACTGTTTCAACTTAGGTTCTAAAAATGATACCCAAGAAAGCTACAATCCGTCCTCTTTCTGTAACTTCTTACGAAAATTCAATATGATGCTCAGAGTGAAATTTATGACAATTTTACCAAGGTGATGTGTTTGGAATATAATTTGGGGGTCTGCAAAAGCCCTAAATTCCTCAGATTATATCTTCAAAAATATAGCGAGACAAGATCTGAAATTTGGAGCCAAGGTTTAGAACACTTTCTTCGCAACTGGGTTTTTTTTAGCTTCTGAAACATCATAGCGAAAGAGTTATAGCGAAAATTCCATGATGAACTGTTTTAGATGAAATTCTAGAGCTTGCAAAAACCCTAAATTCCTATGATCATATCTCTGAAACTATAGTGAGACAAAATATGAAATTGATACCCAAGGTTCAGCACAATTTAGTCCCAAATGGGTTTTTTTAAGCTTCTGAAACATCGCAAAATAAAAGTTATAGCGAAAATTCCACGATGACCTGTTTGGAGTAGTGAAACCCTAGAATCCAAAGCTTTGATACCAAATGTTATGAAATGAGCTTCCAAAAAGATAGAAAAGATAGATCAACGCCTTAGAATTGAGTCTCTTCGAGTGGGAAACCTCCTTTAAATTACACAAATGAATAATTCTTCAATGATTCAAATGACAAAACCTCATTTCTATAAATAGGAGTCTAAGGGGTCACAATATAACCAAGCCGACCTAACAATAATAATATAAAGGCACAAAAATAACAATAGAGGGATTCTATGGGGCACAATAATAAAAATATGGGGAAAATAGGGGCACAAAAATAATAATAAGGGATACAACGACAATAGTAATGGGGGAGTCACTAGTATTATAGGGACCTAACACACTCAGCTGCTTGCGCCCACACACTCAGCATGTGGACTTACCAAGGTGTCCACACACTCAGCTACAGGAGTCTTCCCCTTTCCCCTAAGTACAGGAAAAAAACTTTTCTTGCCTTAGCACATTACCTTTAAAATGATTCTTCGATGACTAACTGTTACTTAGACATGCTATGACTCAATTATTTATAGCATTTGCTTTACAATACCATGCTCCACGGACCATGGGCGGGTCTCAAAACAACTCTTTTACCTACCCACCTAAGGGACTAAATCCCCTTCGACTTCTACTAGCTTCATGCTTCACTTTCTACATTTCACGGAGACTTTACCTCCAATACAAAAATGATCTAGGTGGATGTTGGTGGCCACCCACCTATCACATTTGGAACCCCACAACTGTCTCTTTCAATTGTTTAGTTTTCATAATCATAGCACAATTTACTGTTTTTAGCAGTTTTTTCAGGTCCTGAACTTCCGGAGCCATTTTGAGGCCCTAAATGACGTTTTTTTGGGAAATAAGTTATAGTTCTTGGATAGATCTTTCTAACGAGCTATTGTACACGTCAAACGGAGATCGAGTGCCAAAGTTACGACCTCGGGAAATTGATGTACCAATTTACCCAAATAGGGCCCACAATTTGGTATTTCATCTTCTAGGGTTAGGTTTTGGGATGTTAAGGGTTTTCCATTGTTTCTCAACAATAAATAGGCCTTCGAGCCTCATTGTAAGATAGTCCGGAGGCATGTAGCCACCACATATCTTCTCAGAGATAAGCTACCATCGCCCTAGCTAGTTTATTTCCATTGCTGTTTGTAAGCATATTTGAGAATTTTACATTAATGAAATGAAGTATTATTTCCACCGCATCTCTGTGTTTATGGTTATCTATGTAATTTGTTGCATTCCTGTTTAAATCCGGATCAGTGGTATCAGAGTAGTCTACTTTTTTTTCTATGTTTTTCTTTGCATGTCCCCAATGAGGTTGGGATATAAGGAGTTAGGGCTTGAATTGGTCGAACCTTTGCAAGACTAGCCCTGCAAATCCCGACGCTCTCCCATGGCAGATGAGAAGAAAGATGAGGGGGCAATAGATCCTATCAAAATATTTCTCGAAGAATCCCTCAAGTGACAAAGGAACATGATGATGGACAACTTTACCCAGATCCTTCAGCAGCTACCCAGAGGCGACGCATCGGCTTCCAGCGGCTACTTTGGAAACGCCAAGCCCTTTAAGGTACAAGTTAATTTTGAAATCCCCATATTCGAGGGTTAGATAGACGTAGATGTCATAGATAAATGGTTAAATCTGATAGAGGTTTATTTTTCTGTTCATAAATTTTCGAGTCAGGAAAAGATTGTTTTTGCTCTTCTCAAAGAAACCCCCCACTTCAAGGATTGGTGAGAAACCTACTGCGAGCAGAAGGATGAAAGCACAGGCTCACTATTTTCAGTTTCACCCACTTAGAATTCATTCTGAGATGCCATCAAGGAGTAGTACTACCCTGTCAAAATATATGAGGACAAATATATAAAGTGGACCACGCTATGACAGGGAAGGGACAAAGATGTACCGGAGTTCACAAACATTTTCCATACCCTTCGCACACAGTTGGGTATCAAAGATTTTGAGCTGCATTTGGTACTCAAATACTATGACTGCCTACACAGATACATCCAAGAAGATATGGAGTTCCTGAACATCTCCTCGCTCGGCACGACGTACTGATACGTTGTCAAAATTGAGCAAAAGTTCAAACAGAAGAAATGAGAGTTTGGATCTGCAAATCTGAAGACCAAAGGACAAAACCAAGGTAGGGTGACCCAAGACAACCCGTTGAAACCACAAGAAAAGAAAAACACCACGAAGTTGAAGAAGGACACAGGAAAGTGGTGTGAGTTCCAAAAGAGCCCCACTCACAACACAAGTGAGTGTCGGACCAAGCAATCACTGGTGGCCGAGTTGAAGGCTTCAGAATCAGATGCATGTTTCAACCCCGAGTCAGAACTCGACAAGGGGAATGGCAAAAGGAAGAAGATCTTTGATACGGAGCCCAGCGTCACTGTTGCCACCACCAAGATCCAAAAGAATGGGCCCGAAGATCTAGAGGAGGGGGAACATCTTTTCCACTCACAGATGTGGGTGAAGGGTTCGCCGCCGCAATTCATTGTCGACAGTGGCAACCAAAAGAACCTCATTTCAACAGAGGTCGTGAAGTGGTTGGGCCTACTGACTACACCACACCTACAACCATACAGTATTAGGTGGCTTCATGAAGGACGAGATCTCAAAGTTCGCTAGCAGTGCTACCTTCCCTACAACATCAAGCCCTTCACAGACAAGGTATTGTGTGATGTTACACCTCTGGTTGTTTGTGATGTATTATTAGGCCATCTATACTTGTGGAGGCGACATGTTGTGTATGAGTCAAGGCCTCGTGCTATCATTATTTCTTTGGATACTTTGTTATACAGGTTACCGGAGGTAGCCCCACCTACCGCCACCTCTTTGATCTCTACTAAGAAAGGCAACAAGCTCATCTCCCAAACTAGGAAATCCATTTTCTATCTGATTCACTCCCAAAGTAAGGGGAAGATCGTCACCACATCCATGACCCCCGCGAAGGGTTCTTCCATGCAGCAACAGCAGCAAAGGAATACGATCATGATAGAACATAGGAACAACTTCTCCTCGCCCACAGGGGTACCAAACAAGCTTCAGGTGGGCAACAAAGTCTGGTTGCATCTGCACAAAGAACGCCTTACAAGAGCCCATCAGAAGCTCCGACCATGCCGACATGGTCCTTACACCATTACTAAGGCTGTGGGAAATAATGCTTTGGAGCACAACATTCCTCCATTCCTTTGCCTGCACCAAGTGTTCAATGTGTACCACCCTGGACCATGCTTCCCACCATTATTGGACACATCTGAGATTGCAGAACAGCTCACCAGGGACCAAGTTCAATAGATGGAGGAACTCAATGCAATGTGGACCATTTCTTCCTAAGGGGGGAGGAATGATCTAGGTGGATGTTGGTGGCCACCCACCTATCCAGTTTGGACCCGCACGACTGTCTCTTTCAGTTTTTCAGTTTCCGTAATTGTAGCACAATTTACTATTTTTAGCAATTTTTTTGGGTCTTGAACATCCGGAGTTGTTTTGTGGCCCTAAATGACGTTTTTTGGGAAATCTGGGAGCAAAATGGATCCATGGACTAATGTCTCTTTTCCCAAATTTATAGTTCTCAGATAGATCTTTCTAACGAGCTATTATACGCGTCAAACGACGATCGTGTGCCAAAGTTACGACCCCAGGAAATTGATGTACCAATTTACCCAAATGGAGCCCACAATTTGGAATTTCATCTTCTAGGGTTAGGTTTTGGGATGTTAAGGGTTTTCCATTGTTTCTCAACAATAAATAGGCCTTTGAGCCTCATTGTAAGACATTTCAGAGGCATGTAGCCACCACATCTCTTCTCAAAGGAAGCTACCATCGCCCTAGTTGGTTTATTTCCATTGCTGTTTGTAAGCATATTTTAGTATTTTACATTAATGAAACAAAGTATTATTTCAGTTGCATCTCTGTGTTTATGGTCATCTCTGTAATTTGTTGCATTCCTATTTAAATCTGGATCAAAAAATATATTACAAAAATGACTCAAAACTTAACATAATTGACCCTAGGGACACCTTCTGAACAGACCCCCAACACAAATTGGGTGACTCTCCCTCGAGTCCCTCAGCTGGTGCTTCGATCTTGTTGCGGAAGTCACTAAAATGTATTTTCAACGCTGCCATGTCAATGGAATACTAGACCGCTTGATGGCTTGATGGGGCCTGACCTAGGTTCAGCGTTAACTGTGCCAACCAACAAAACCCTACACTGTTGGCCCTTTCGGAAACAACTTGTGTACCGTAGGTTGTAGCCTCACCCGAAGCAGTATTGGGGGATGTGAGAACCAGGTTTCTACATCTAGGGGTCTGTGTGATGTGTTTCCTTTAGTCTCCAAGGCTTAGATCTATCTTCCTGCAACTCTAATCCTTCCGATGGAAAACTGTTGTAATTCTATCTAAATGACTTCTAGATCTTCGTGAAGGTACTTAGTTGTAATAATCATCCATAAACATATCTAGATATAGTAGTTTCATGCAGAAAATACGCATTAATTAATATAAAGCAGATCACAGAGCGAAGATACATAAAATTTAATAAGGGTAAATAACAAGGCTTAGATGCATCAGAATTGTCCCAAAACATTCTTTATTAGAAGAAAGCATTCAAGTACAGAATTTGTCTCCCTACACACTCAGATGCAGGGGGCCATGCACTCATCCCATGGACTTACCAAGGTCTCCGTGCACTCATCTATAGGAGCCTTCCCCTTTCACATAAGTATAGGAAACAGACCTTTCCTGCCTTAGCTCCTTTCCTTTACAATGATTCTTCGACGACTAAGTAATCCTTAGACTAGCTATGCCTCAAAAATTTATACCATTTTCTTTACAATACCATGGTTCATGGACCATGGGTGGGTCTCAAAACAACTGTATCACCTACCCACCTAAGGGACTAAATCCGCTTTGACTTCTACCAACGTCGTACTTCGCTTTCCACATTTCATGGAGACTTTACACTCACTAAAAAAGGATATTGCAAAAATGACTCAAAAATTAACAAAATTGACCCAAGGGACCCCTTCCCAATAGGCCCCCAACATAAATCACGTTATTCACCCTCGAGTCACTCAACTAGTGCCTCAATCTTGTTGTGGAGGTAAGTGAACTCTACTTTCAACGGTGCCATGTAAACAGAACCCTGCATCGCAGCCTGTTTCACTTCTTCTACCGGCTTTTTTGTAGTCGAGCCCTCCATCATGAGCCACATTGTCCTCTGTGTCTGCTAGAGTGTCTTCAACTTTTCCTAGATTAATAGAGTAATTTGGCTTTCTTCATCTATCCATGGTTGTATTTTGGAGTTTAAGATGACCTCTTTCCTTTGCAACTCCTTAACCTACATTTGAATTTGTCTACCTTCGGTCAACCGAGTGAAACACTGGATTGGAGCTAAAGTGCACGCAGTTGCTCTAAGCTCATCAAACTTATGCTGCATCTCTTGGATATTTGTGCCTAGTTTCTGTAGGTTTGGGTCGTCCTGCAAAGTTGTCGATAGTTCCATCGCCTTTTCGAAGATAAATGTGTAGCTTGTGAGTGTTGCATCCAAAGCGGCCATACACTCCCTGATAGCAACTCTGCATTGTTCCTTGACTTCTGTAGAGTTGTTGGTTGAAATTTTAACTCGAGCTCTAAGATTTTCATTTGGAACTTAAATGTTACTCAACTGATCTCATCCTTTGATTCTCTGATAGCGGCAGCCAACTTCCAAATCTTTGTTGCTGCTTCTGCATCCTCTGGAATGTGAAGTTATGGCAGCTTCTGACATGCTTGTGTACTTACTGCCTCCAAGCTCTAGCTTTGCATAGCCAGGTATTCCTTTTTCTTCAGTGCTTGTGCCTTTTCTGCAAAAAGTTGCTCGTTATTTAGCTTTACCTCATTGATCAATAATAGTGCACACTTCTCTTTGACTTGAAGCTCATCTAATACTCCCCGATGGAGTGCGTGAAGGGTCTGAATGGGTAACACTACTACATTGATGCCATCATCCTTTACCTTTCTGAGTTGGGTGTTTCTTTCAACTGCTTCTGCATGCAACGAACCATCCGGTAACGGTATAACTTGGATGTCTAGATTTTTGTGTGAGTCTAATACTGATGCATTCACTTGCTGCAGGCTCGCTTGAATCCTTATTGCTTGACCCACGCTCGCATATAGCCAACCTTTGTGAATATGAAAGTCGCACAAATCCTTCTACACATTGCCTAGTGGCTGTCGATATTGTTGTTCAAACTATGTCCACAACTTTATGGTTGTGTCATAGACCTTGTCATTTTTTTCATCTAAGGTCCCCTCCATGAGGACCATTGGATTAACATGTCCATGTTTGTCCGACTTTTGCTTCTTCCTGGGTCTAGTAGTTGTCTCCTTCTGCAGCTTGCTAATCCTAAAAGGGGTTCTCTGCTCCTCACCACCACCTCCTTCCTCCTCAAACCCTTTCCTTCTTTGTAGTATGTTGAGAAGCAGACTCCTCAACCTCTACTATGGTCTCCTTCAAGAGGCGTTCTTTTTCAGCAGCTACCTTGGAAATAACTTCTTTATTTTTTTGAGTGACCTTTTCTCATGATGCTACTTGCTCAGCCTCTTTTTTCTTCTGCACAGTTGTTGTCTGCGTGAAGCAGCTTTATCTTCCTTTACTGGTACCTATGCTAAGATCTGTGGGGTGTAGTCACTCCCCTGGCCATGTTCCCACAACTTCCTGTACATTTTCTTTGTTGGGTTGTGTTATATTCTTTCCACGACTAGTCCACATGCGAGGGGGCAGAATCTTCCTCTGTACATTGCGTCGGGCACTATCGGGGAGTCATAGGAGGGTTATGTAGGGGGCGGTATCCCCCCTACATGGTGTTGGGTCTCGGTTTTATCTTATTTTTATTTATTTCTCTCATGATGTCGATTGGCTAAATGATTATTTTCAAAGAGTATTTGTTACTTCTTTGTTTTAACAGGATTAAAATAGCATTAATGTGAGTCTAATTAAGGCTTGTATTTTGCACAATTAAAGATGGTTTATTATACTTTGGGACGTGCATGCACTAGTGCATTCACATGCCTGCGCCATTGCACTTACCTACCTGCACCATGCATTGGAATTCTTGCACTAGTTACAGTGGGAATCCTACACTATGAAGGATTCCTGAACTACATTCACATTCTTGCACTATGGGTCCAATGATTAGGCATTGTTGCTCAGATATTTAAAGAGCACCTTGATGGAATGCGTCTAGGTGGTGATAGAATTGACAATGTCTTTTATAATCAACTTCCTACAGCTCTTAAAAGGCTATAATTTGAGAAGCACCTTTCAATCGAAATGTCAGGAAGCGCATTATAGAGGTGGATGGCTATCAACTTCATTTGATAGCCCTTGAGCAAAGATACAAACATCTTATTGAAACTTCCTTGAGCACTATTAAAGGTCCTGCTAAGGACACTATTTATGCAATACATTATGTACTCAACGATCTTGCTCATAAAGCATTGACTAGGACAACGGAACTCAAGAAATACCCATCACTTCACATTGAGGTTGGAAATGCAGCTGCTAATGCCCTTGGAAAATTGCAAGATGAGAGTCAGAAATCAGCAACGAAACTTGTGGAGATGGAATGTAGCTACTTGACTGTTGATTTTTCCGTAAACTCCCTCAATATCTGGAGAAGGGTGGAAATCCATCATAATCGGTATTTGATCAATATAATGAGATTTACCTTCACAGAATTGGAAACAATGTATTGGCATATGTGAACATGGTTTGGATTATAGTGTTGAATCTGAGGTGTGGAGGATAGGAAACTAATTTGCTAGATGGAGAGTCTGGATATTCAAGTATCCTGGTTGAACATACCAATAAGTTCCTCATGCAAATGACCACAGCTACATCAATGCTGGAGTCAACACAATGCTCTGCCCTCATCTATGCCATGTGGTTATGATACAGCGTAGCACCCATCCTGCATGGAGTCCAGCAATAGCACCATTCCAGGAAAAGAGGAACGACTTGCCAAAAACAATTGTTATTTTGACATTTAGTTACAAACTCAATTTTATTCCTGGGGAATTGTTACAATTCACAATTTGCTCCTCCTGTATTTTAATTGGTTGTTGAAAATCCCCAATGTAAATCGATTCCTATATAAACTGCCTAGATTGATAGTCAGGAAATTAATCAATTAATTATAGTAAGCAATGAAATTGACCCAACCAGGGATAGTGCGCATCATAGGAAGGTGCAGAAGGGAAGAGGAGTTGCCCCAATGTAGCCTCACGTAGTTCATAACTAGTGGATCACTCCTTTTGCTTGTTGGAGCTAAGCATTGTCTGTGTGATGTAAAAGACTGTGTTTTTTTAATTAATTGAAGCAATTTTTATTCATGCTTTGTCTATTCATCCATTTCATTTTAATGAATCTAATTACTGTGTGAACCAGGTTAAGCAAGGATGTGAGCTCGCTGGGTTGGACGCCAGACCAGCTCGACATCGCTCTCATCTTTTAAATATCATTTCAATTCTTATTGGTTTGTTGTGTGAATTTGATTCATTTACAGATTCTTTCTACCTTCAATTAATGTCATTTCATTTGCTGCAACATTTTCCCTTCAGCTCTAAACCTCATTAATTTTTCGCATTAAGAAATTATTCATGTCCTTGAGATTTGTGCTTACACTTGGGATATTTCTCCAGTTATTTTTAATAATGAAAGAAAATCGTGTCATGTTGAAAACAACAATATTTACTTTTCATTAAACTTTTAGAGAGTTTGCAAGATTTATTTTCAGGGCAAGGAAGGCAAGAGATTTACATTAATTTAATTGCATTCATAAGTTATTTATGCAGCATATTTACTTGACGATGCTTTCAAGTTAACCTTACACAGAATTAGTGCAGGTAGAATTAGTGCAAGCGGAATGGTTTTGAATTGCTTTTGAATTTATTCCACCATTTACAGTCTTTTTGTTATTATGCCGACACTACTTGATTTCTAGTTCAGTTTTCCTTCTATTGGCTTGTAATTAGAATTTCCTTTCACATTGTTAATTTCCTTTTATTTCCTGCATGGTTTAATTGTTTGATTGGTGTTTTATGGAATTCTCTTTAGTGTAGGATTTCATTTATTGCTGAGGTTAATATCCAAGATAGACTAGCATTTATTTTGCAGGTTGTGAAGGGCTTTCTCTGGGATTTCCAGTGCTGTGTCTCAAAGTTCACGAACTATCCGGATTGAAAAACTGGTACATTTATAGACTCTATACTGCACCCAACATTTTTGCGTCATTGCCAGGGAGGCACTTAGAGGATTGACCTTGGTAACCTACAGTAGTTTGGTTTTCTCTTTACCTAGTTTTTTTGCAAATTTTACTTACTTTGAATTTGTTTCTTTCCTACATTCTTTTTAAGTATTTTTTCATTTCTTGGGTGTTGTAAGAACCCCGTTCCCCCTTTATCTATTCAACCACGTGCTAACAATATATACCAACTAGCTTGTAAAGATAAAGAAATGGTATTTCGAGGCATTTTTTTTAATGAAGAGTTTTGAGGCTAATATGAATCATTCAATGCACCTATTTCACTGATTAGTTTCTAGGAACATTCAAAGAAGGAGTCTCGAAGTAGTAGATGGAGAACATTGTTACTTTTGAATTTCCTCTCAAAGATCTAGGAGTGGCTCAAATTCATAATATTCCCCCATCTGCACTACCAAAATTTCATGGGTTGGAAAATGAAGACCCAGATACATTCTTATTTGAGTTTGAAGTACTTTGTAGAGGATATGGTTATTGTACTAATTCTCGAAGGTTGCAATTGTTTCCTCTTACTCTTAAAGGAGCTGCTCTCCGATGGTTCATGAGCCTTGGTGGGAACTACATTCTAACATGGGAAGACATGAAGAATGTATTCTTGGACAAAATATCAAGACCACTGCCAGGCCAGTGAAGATAATTTTGGAATAAAACAAGGGGAAAATGAAATATTGGAGGATTATGTGGAGCGATTTAGATACAATCTCCAAAAATCAAATCATAAGAATTTGGTAAAAGAGACTTGAAAACACTCCTACTCAAAGGAATCAAAGATGAATTTTTAGAACCTTTAAATCTGATAGGAGAAGGTGATGTTTCTCACTTACCATATAATGATGTTTGTAAATTGTGCATTAGTTATTTAAGAGGAGTCTCTAATATCGGTAAGAATTCTAGAGAACTTTCTTCTCAATTTTTGGAATCTACTACAAAAATAGGAGCTACAAAATATTTTCTATGTTTACAATTGGATGATTTGTAGGAAGAATGGAAGCAGTGTGAGAAGGATAATTCAATAAGTTATTTCCCATCACTATTAGGGTTTCAACAGGTATTTAAGGAATCAAGTAAGGAAATAAATCGACCGCCAGGTATAGCTCAAAACTCATCATCATTTAATACTTGGAGTAATATTTATTGTCCCCAACAATTTCCTCAACACATCTACAACCCCATAGTTCCATGGCAGACTTATAATTCTCCTTTGATTCAATACCTCACCATATTCCCACAATGGCCCTCTCCCTGGAGCCAGATATTCCCGCAGCCTCAAGGATGGTTTGAAGCCTCATGTCTAGGGAAATTCCCCATGAAAATTCCATTACCTCAGCCACAATAGTTGCAATTCCTATCGAATGTACCACCATGTTATCCCTCTCTATGGTCCCAACCATTTGTGCAACCAAATCCTGATTTCAACAATCAATTTGCACATCAATTTAAAACACCTATTTTTCCTACTCGCTCCCCTATAAAATGTAATGTTATATCTTTTAGAGAGGGGAGAGGAGTGAATCTAGAAACTTCCCCTATTACCACATAAGATTTACCTAGGGAAGAAACTTTAATCCATAAACCATTAGAGAAGCAATCCATGATTGTAACTTGTTCGGAAACTCTCGTTGAAACTCACAAAGAAGAAAACCGTAGAGTTTCCCTTAACTATCATTGTCAATCTAAAGAGAGAAATCTTCAAGCTGTGGAATACATATACAAGTTGGAGAACCATGAATATGTGTTTCCTCTTGAATCCTGGTTCCAAACAATTGTTAGTACACCCCATTCCCTGATCATTCAAAAACTCTTAGTACCATATCAGGTAAGTAAGTTGGTTTCTCATACTTCAATATGCGTTAAAGTTTGCATTTTAAACCTGAGTGTGAGTATATTTAGTATTTTGTTATGCACATGGCTCCATTGGAAGTATGCCTTCACTTAAAGGTGATATTTCTTTCTTTAAAAATAGGGTAAGATAATAGGAGAATAATGAATAAAAATGCTCATGAGCTTGTGATTCCCTAAAAGCAAAACTTTTGAAATTTCTATTATCATGAAATCTCATGGTAAGAATTGTTAGAAGAAATTTACACCTAATACCTCATATTTTAAAGTGACTTTGATTATTGATCAACATGTCAGTCAAGGATATTGTTTTAAGTTACATGTAATACTTTTTCCTATTCTAACAAACTATCATCCAGAAAATCTTTTCAAATTCCTCTTCGAAGGGACCAGTGAAAAACCTCCTATGGTGGACCATGCCTATAAAACTCTAATAAGCGTTCATAGAGAACCCTAACATGATCAACTCGAGGACTATTTTTGGTCATTATCTAATATGTTTTTTAAATAAGGTCTTAGGGTAGCATGACCAACCGGTAAAAAATAGTAATTAAAAACTTTTCATGCCATCCTGCACTCTTAAGGAGTATATTTGCTTCCCAACCTATTAAGTAACCCATCTGAGGTTAATCATAATCAGAGTTTTTTTTAAAAACATAAACAAATTAATTGAGGGATAGGAGGTCTCATTGTGATCCGACCTGCTATGATCATGGGTCCTAAGGAGAATGACATTACCGCACTTTTCACAAAGCCAGGGTAATGGCTTTCAATTGAAAAACTGGAAGACAATAGGTCTCATCACGAGCCGACTTGTTCATTCTTATTAGTTCTCGTGAATGGAAATTTCGATGTCTGGTTACCAAGCCAGGACAATGGCATTCAATTAACTTCTAAAAAGAGAAAAAAGTAAAATATTCTTAAATAACTCTGAATCTATATCTAATAGGTGGGACAAAAGAATTTCATAAGGTTAAAAGGTACCCCTGTCGAGGCTATAGACACCTACTGGAAGCAGGGCCATGCCTGTGGTACTAAAGTTGACTCTACACTATAATTTACTTGGTTGTTTTTGCTTTCTGTGAACTCACTATCAATCTCTTTGAGAATGGCTTTAAAATTCTTCTGTTGTTATACCTTGGAGTTCTATCTTTTTGGAATGATTTTTATGGGTGTGGGGACCCTTAGTGCAGGTAATTCATTGTGCCTAGGAACGAGGAGCTTCAACTATACATGGATAATGGTAAAATGGTCACTATGGGAAGATATTACTATGTCTACTTTTAACACCATGCTTTTAAATCATGTCACTCACATTTACAATGAGGATTTTAAAGTGTAACTTCTGTTCAAGGATGCCTGTGAGATATTTTTTGGAAATTTTGAAAGTTAGCTATTTTATCCAAGTAATAACACCATCCGTGCAATTTAGCCTTTATAGCAGTTTTCATTTTAGGTTTTCTTGAAATCTGTTTAAGCAAATAAAGAGTCCAGCAGACACTCTGTTTTAGAGCAAGCTTTATCTAGCGCAGGGAATGTGATCACGAAAAATTGCAGGAACATCATTTTAAACACCTACAAATATTTCTAATTTTACTTTTTGCAAGGAAGTGACAATACCTAATTTCCTTGGATGAGGACATGCAAGATGGTCAGCACAGGGGGATGTTGGGTCTCGGTTTTGTCTTGTTTTTATTTATTTCTCTCATGCTGTCAATTGGCTAAATGATTATTTTCAAAGAGTATTTGTTACTTCTTTGTTTTAACAAGATTAAAATAGCATTAATGTGAGTTTAATTAAGGCTTGTATTTTGCAGGATTAGAGCTGGTTTATTATACTTTGGGACATGCTTGCACAAGTGCATTTACATGCCTGCACCTTTGCACTTACCTGTCGGCACCATGCATTGGGATTCTTGCACTAGTTACAGTGGGCTTCTTGCACTATGAAGGATTCCTAAACTGCATTCACATTCCTGCACTATGAGTCTAATGATTAGGCATTGTTGCTCAGATATTCAAAGAGCACCTTGATGGAATGCATCCAAGTGGTGACAAAATTTACAATGTCTTTGATAATCAACTTCATGTAGCTCTTAAAAGGCTATCGTTTGAGAAGCACCTTTCAATGGAAATGTGAAGAAGTGCATTACAGAGGCGGATGCCTATCAACCTCATTTGGTAACCCCTGAGCAAGGATACAAACATCTGATTGAAACTTCCTTGAGTACTATCAAAGATCCCGCTGAGGCCATTGTTTATGCAATAAATTATGTACTCTAGGATCTTGCTCATAAATCACTGGCTGGGACAACAAAACTCAAGCAATACCCATCTCTCTACATTGAGGTTAGAAATGTAGTCGTTAATGCCCTTGAAACATTATGAGATGAGAGTCAAAAATCAACAACGAAACTTGTGGATATGGAATGCAGCTACTTGACTATTGATTTTTTCCGTAAACTACCTCAAGATCTAGAGAAGGGTGGCAATCCATCACAATCAGTGTTTGATCAATATAATGAGAGTTACCTTCACAGAATTGGAAACAATGTATTGGCATATGTGAACATGGTTTGGATTATAGTGTTGAATCTAAGGTGTCAAGGATAGTAAACTAATTTGCTAGATAGAGAGCCCGAATATTCAAGTATCCTAGTCAACATACCGATAAGTTCCTCAAGCAAATGACCATAGCCACATCAATGCTAGAGTCAATGCAATTCTCTGCCCTCATCCGTGCCATGTGGTTATGATACAACATAGCACCCATCCTATGCGGAGTCCAACAATAACACCATTTCAGGAAAAGAGGAACAACTTTCGAGAAACAATTCTTATTTTGACATTTAGTTACAAACTCCATTTTATTCCTGGGGAATTGTTACGATTCACAATATTCTCCTCCTGTATTTTAATTGGTTGTTGAAAAGCCCCAATTTGTAAATCAATGCCTATATAAACTACCTGGAGCGATAGTCAGGAAATTAATCAATTAATTACAGTAAGGAAGGAAATCGACCGAGCCAAGGATAGTGCACATTAGAGGAAGGCACAAAAGGGAAGAGGAGTTGTCCCAATGTAGCCTCATGCAATTCATAACTGTTGGATCACTAATCTTGCTTGCTGGAGCTGAGCATTGTCTGTGTGATGTAAAAGACTGTGTTTTTTTAATTAATTGAAGCAATTTTTATTCATGTTTTATCTATTCATCCATTACATCTTAATGAATCGAATTATTGTGTGAACCAAGTTAAGAAAGGGTGTGAGCTAGCTGGGTTGGCTACCAAACCAGCTAGACACCGCTCTCATCTTTTAAATAGCATTTCAATTCTTGTTGGTTTGTTGTGTGAATTTGATTCATTTACAATTTCTTTTTGCCTTCAATTAATGTCATTTAATTTGCTGCAACATTTTCCCTTCAGATCCAAACCTCATTAATTTTCCGCATTAAAAATTATTCATGTCCTTGAGATTTGTGCTTACACTTGGGATATTTCTCCAGTTGTTTTTATTAATGAAAGCAAATCGTTTCATGTTGAAAACAACAATATTTAATTTCCATTAAACTTCTAGAAAGTTTGCAAGATTTATTTTCAGGGCAAGGAAGGTGAGATATTTACATTAATTTAATTTCTTTCATAAGTTATTTATGCGGCATATTTACTTGACAATGCTTTCAAGTTAACCTTACACAGAATTAGTGCAGGTAGAATTAGTGCAAGCAGAATGGTTTTGAATTGCTTTTGAATTTATACCAGCATTTATAGTCTTTTTGTTATTATGACAACACTTCTTGATTTCTAGTTCAGTTTTCCTTCTGTTCGCTTGTAATTATAATTTCCTTTCGCATTGTTAATTGCATTTTATTTCTCGCACGGTTTAATTGTTTGATTGGTGTTTTCTTGAATTCTCTTTAGTGCAGGATTTCATTTATTGATGAGATTAATACCCAAGATAGACTAGCATTTATTTTGCAGGTTTTCAGGGACTTTCTCTGGCATTTCTAGTGCTACGTCTCGAAGTTCACAAACTATCCGGATTGAAAAATTAAATGTTGGAACATTTATAGACCCTATGCTGCGCCCAACACACGGGGTCCGTGGTAGTGCCTCAGGGAATTTTTTTTTGGACCCTATGTTAGGTGGGCGGACCTATCTATGGTTTTTGCATGGATTTCACATATTCTTTTGGGCACGATGGTTTTCAGTCCATGGTATTTTGTAGATCTGACCAAGGGAACTACGGTTATGTTCTAATCTTGTGTTGCTGGATGCTTCGGCATGTATATATTTGTATTGTAACATTTAAAGGAACATAATGAAAAATCAGGCTGGTAGTCCCAATTTTGGGATCCACAGGAAAATCTCTGTGTATATTTGTTTTATGTTTTATGCTCTCGCCATTGTTGAATTCGTATGCAGGTAATTTTTGTATGGGGTTAAAACGTAAATTTGGTATCATAGTTGTTTTGGCTTCAAGGGGATGCCTTTGCTATTGAGGGGTTTTTCTTGAGCCTGTGGTAGAACCTGTTCAGTGGGAGATCTACAGGATTGATTCTTGTAGTGAAAGAAGATGGCGAGCAGTGGAAAGATAGAGATCGAGAAATTTAATGGTCAGAGTTTTGAGTTGTGGAAACTTAAGATGTAGGATCTGTTGGTGGATAAAGATCAATGGATCATAGTAGATCTAGGTACTATACCAAAGACAATTTCCGATGAAGACTGGAAGAAGTTGGATCATAAGGCAAAAAGCACAATACGATTGTGTCTCTTAGATTTAGTATCGTTAAACATATCAGGGGAAGTGATATGAGTTGACTCAACTCCCAGATTTAACCAAGATCTTTTACTTTTGTGATGTGATTAGAATTACATTTAAAATTAGTATAAAGGAACATATATGCATGTTGTAAAAAAGAAGGAACATGACAAGAATTAGCAACATAAAATACAAGGCGTTGATAACGGAGTTCGTCTAGGAGGGACTACGTCTCTAGGCCCTGGTGTCAAGATCTTGTAGGCTACTGCATTAAGTGATGGAAAGGGTGATGATGTACATGCATGTGTTTTCTCTATCATACAAGGAATATGCCCTCACATGGGAGTGGCTCTAAGAGATGTTCCACTATAGGAACTCACATTCAAAATAAGACTCCTATCAGCATGACATAATTTCACGTATGTTAATAAATAGCATCTCGTCAACATGAGATAAAAGGGATCTCAATTAAAACATACATGGCGATGCATGAGTATCCCGACAACATGATGACAAAGGGATCTCAATCAAAACATGACAATAAGTACATCTCACTTCAAGAACAAAACAAGATCCCACATCAAACATCAAACAGGGATCGATACAACACAATGTTTCTCAAGCAAAGAGACAAAAAAGTACATGATCACACTACATATACCTCACATCAAGGAGTTATCTGAATAAGAGGATGATAAACGTCGAATCTGGCTGCACATCGATCATGTGGCATCAAATATCATGGAAAGGACTGCTCACACATTGAATGCTAACACCTACACTCCACTTTGAAAAGTTGTCGAAAAATGGAATGATCAAATGGAAAATATGATTACATTATCAGATTTGTGGCATCAAATAGTGTAATTCAATGTCAAACTTCTGAATTCTAACAAAGTGGAAATCTAGGGCTACAAGAATCTTTTAGATTCCCCCTAGATTCATCAAAGATCCCCTCCTCCGGGTCATCTGAAGATCTGTTGCTCAGATCAAAATTCTATTTGCGCCATCAGGTTCGTGTCATTGAGAGGTGTAGGATCAACATAAGGTTTGTCCAATTTGGACACTGGAAAAATTTCGTCCTCCTAAAAATTGGGCTCAATCATGGTTCGCCTACCTCTTTTCCTCGCTTATGGTTCCACCTGCAAATTAATTAAAAAAAAATGTCTCCAGAAACATGCTCTGCCTTGGCCTCTATTCTGTTCCATTCCATGTGTTCTACACCACCGTTCTATGTGGCCTCCTCCCCCAATGCACTGAGAAAAGTGGGTTAATATGGTGTTAGGGTGGCGGAATTTACAAAGTTGCCACCCGGCATGGTGGTTAGGCAGAAGAAGGGAGGCGGAGAGGTCGGGGGATCAAATCCTACCTCTCCCAAACTCGGCGTATGGTTAACCAAAATCCAAGTAATGTTTATATGTTTGTTTTGAGTGCATATTTTTTCTTGGTGTTGTATGGCCACATTTAAGTGGTGAGTCGGTTTGGGTTGGGCCGCCCATGGAGCGAGCTGGCCACATGGTCAGGCGGGTTCGATTCCCGCTGGCCCATAACTATAATGAGAATGTTTGTTTGGTGGGGGTGTGGTTCGGGTCCACCGATAATGGGTATGTTTGTTTGGTTGGGGTGTGGGTCGAGTCCACCAGAGGTGGCCCACCCACCACATATACGTAATATATGTCATTTGTATGGTTATGGCGGAGGCGAGGTTTGACCACCCACCACCATATATGGTATGTCGATGGTTTGGGTGGTGGGGTTGGTGGCCCACTACCCCATCTGTTAGGGCCTAAATCTACCTTAGGCTGAAGGAAGGCAGGCCTAGGGTAACATCAAACCATGCTTAACCTAGTAGCTAGCCCTACCAGGTCGGGAGAGGGCTCTCTCCTAGTCAATCTCAATTAGAATATGGAAATTAGATCTTGAGATGATTGATAATAACTGCTAATTTTAGGCTATGTATATTAGGTTAAAGGATTTTGTTTGACTTTGATAGTTGTTTGCTGGATCAAATAAGGAAGGAAGCTTTGGGTTCGGGAAATCAACTCAGATTTGCAGGAGTTTTTGTGGGGCGAGGTAGGTAAGTATTTTGACACTTGGAATTGAGTGTGATGGTAAGTCTAAGACTAGTGAGGAGTTGAGGAGGGCATGCAAAGTTCATGAGTCCTCTTCAAATAGCTGAAAACATTAAAAACTAAATGTATCTTCAAGGCAGAGCACTGAACATCAATGGATTCCACCTATTTATCTTGATTCATTTAGCTATGAAGAAAGAAATAGATACTGGAACATATACACATAAGAGAAACTAAATAACAGAGGTAAAAACAATGCCAATACACATTACCACAAGAATCCCACAAAATGCTGCAAAACCCTCGTTCATTTCCTTGCCAAACTGCAAAAGTGATTTACAATAGAGCTCAATGCATCCACAAGAGTCCAACCTTCACAAATGACTAAGAAAGTACAAGATATAGGCATCAAAACACCTATGCTAGCCATCAGGGGTCGAATCCATGAGTCAAGGAGTTGTTTCAACAAGATCTAAACTAGGAACTGAAAAATAGGCAGTGGAACAACCTTCCTCTAAAACTATGGAAACTGATTCATTCATCCTCAAACCAATTCTAACTAATGTATCTACCCCCTCAAGTCATTTTTCATCATTTTTACATCATAATAAATCATATTACATCATATTACATCATCAATTTACCAAAGAGAGAAGAAAAAGTCAAGCTGACATCAAACTAGGTATTATTCTGAATTTTTAGGCAAAATTGGCAAAATTTTGCTTGATGCGCAGCGCCCTAAGCCTAATGCGCAGCGCCACTTAAAGGATGAGTTTGAAGGACTTCCACTTCACCAAATTAGGCCCAAGATAATGTGTTGGAAAGCTCTACCTGTCTACTTTCTAGGACAACTAGAATTTTTTGATTTGGAGTCCATTTGCCCCTTTACAAATCATTTCTCCCAAGACTGGTTCCTGTGGGTCCAAAAAGTGGTAGAGAGGGCATTTTTTAGGTGTTTGTTTTCCCTTTAGGTGACCCAGATCTCCTCCAAAACTTATGAAACTTTCCGGGTTTCATTATTTTTCCATGAAGAATCCAAAAATTTAATCCTTTTTGCAAAATTCCTACCCGGATATGTCCAAGATTCACTAATTGTTTAGCTCCGGGATAGTGGGAGCCATACCCATCGAAAAAGAATATTATCCAAATGCATTTCAAGCTGAAAATACCTGTGTTTTGCATTATAAAATTTTGAAATGACAAAATTTTCTCAAAATTGCTTCAAATTTGGCAAGAGGCAAGCTAACTAATTTCTTTGCTGAGCCAACGAAGCTTCAGCCAAAATTCTAAGTTTGTCTTGTTCCTTTCTGGCTCTCAAGGCTCTCTTTAAATCAGCTTTTAGGCCATTTATCCTTGTCTTGCAAATTTTATTTTGAGCTAAGTAATGATAAGCCATGTGCCATGACATTTTCTTCTCTTTGTTAGCCTTATCAAGTAGCTTCTCAAGGTGGATATTCACTCTTTCCAACCATGATTCTAGGTCAGCCTCAATTTCTTGCTCAAGTGATTTCATCTTGATTTTTCTTATTTTTACCACGGCGATTTTCTCTAAATGTTTGCAGCTCCATAATTGCTTGTTTGTCCTCCAATTGCTTGTTCTCTTTCTCAAGAAAGTTAATGATCCATTTGGCCCTCTCAAGGTCAAGTATAAGGCTTGGATTTCAGCCTCCTTCTCTTTGATGATCATATCCTTGAGTCTTGAGCTTTGAGAGCCCAAATCAGTGTCATCTTCCTCAACCAAAACAAAATCCCTGTCTTCCCCTTTAGTAGGGCCTTCATCACGCACTTGTTTCTTTCCTTTGTCTTTGTCCTGTACCTGTTCAGTTGAAGAAGAAGGCAAAGCCCCTTTCACCGCTGGTGAAGATAGCATTTTCCTATGATCCGGTGAAGAAAACGAGACCCCTTCCACCCCTGGTGGAGATAGTACTCATTTGGCAGCTGCAAACAGCCTCCTGGTGCCTTTCTCATAAGTTACAAACACAAGAATATGAGCCTCTTTAGTTTTGCTTTCAGGCTCTTTTTATTGCCCGGAAGGTTCACCTGTCTCTTGAGGATATGCAAAAATTTGACGTCCCTTAAAGCTTTCATGGGCAATGAAATTTTCCCATGACACTCCCAACTGAGTGAGTTGATGCAAAACAATAATTTTGATGACAACAAAGTGATAAATACTGCTGAGCTGATGTGGGTATGGTTTTCATTTTTGCAATCACAATCATCCTCTCTATGATTTTGCATATGAAATATGGAATACTCATCATTCTAACCCTGGTGAAGTGCATAAGTAATTTAATATGGTAGGCATAAAGTCTGGAGAACCTACCCTCACATGTGAAGTATTTTATGATAAGTTTCATAAGTGGAACATACCGGTCCTCCAAGAACTTGAAAGGAAATGCCTTGCTTAGTTTACCATGATATTTGGCCTTAATATATGGTTCATAATGTTGCTTGCTTATATTCTACCTTTTGTTCCACTTTTCCCCTACATCTGGCATTCTAGTGGCTTCTACAATAATAGTTGGTGAAAGAGTGAAATTGATTCCAACAAGGTGCACCACATTATTCTCCATGTTAATGACAAACTGCCTTGCTAACTCATGATGGTATTTAACCCTCTCAACCATCTCACAAAACTCAAAGCAAGACTGGCATCTGAAACAAGTGGTAGCAAGGAGGCAAGCAAGGAGTTCAGTCATGCTAATAGGTTCCTCTCTAATAATTTTTCCATCCTTGTGAGGTCTCCTAGGTTGTACATTTCTTTCTCTTGAACTGTCACTTAGTGTTTCTTCTTCATAACTTGATTCACTGTTTCTTGTCATGGTGCTTGGTGCTTATGTTAGGGAAGTGATGTGATGATAATATGGTGGAAAATGATAATGGGGGAGGACAAGGGAGATGACTATGAAGAGATTTTACAAATGTGAAATGGAGTTAGGGAATTAAGGGAGAGATTTTGGGAAATTAGGGTTTTGAGAGGAACTTAGGGTTTGATGAAGGGAATGAGTTTTCTTAGGGGAGTGGGATATGGAAAATGAAATTAATGGATTAATTTTGTGCAATGGAGTAAAGAAAAGGGGAAAAAGATGTTGGGTTTTGGTTATGGAGTGAATGTTTTACACTGAAATGGAAATTGATGAAGACAAGCTAGGGTTTGAGTTTCAAGATGAAAAACTTATGAAGAAAATATGTAGAAGACGAAATTCAGCTCTAGACCCATGAGTACTTACTTGTAGAAGAGAAATGCAACATTTTTTAGGGTTTTGGGCGATTTGGAATGGTTTTGGCAGCTTCTTGACTAATGTGCAGCGCATTAGGCCCAATGCGCAACGCCCTCCTAATGTGCAGTGCCCTTGTAAATTTACACTGGCTGAAACCCACTGATGTGCAACGCACTGCCTCTGATGTGCAATGCCAGGAAAATTTGCTAGGAAAATAGGGTTTTCACCTTCTTTTGCTCAATTTGCCTCCAAATCGCAATTTTATCTCTTCAAGGATGTCTTGCATAATGAAATAGATGACTAGCATGTTTTCACATTATATATGGATGCCTTTTGATTTTTCCTTATTTCAAACCCACTTTTATAATATCAAAGTCACTTTTGCTTAAAAACTCTGTTTTTCCTCTTGAAGTTTGACTTTTCTTTATCAATTGATGAACTGATGCATTGATGCTTTTGTTTTTTTTTTGTAGTGGTTGCAGTTGGCAAGGTGACCAAGGGCAGCAGCTGGAACTTATTACATATAGAAAGCACTTTAAATTATATAAAAATTTGTACATAAAATAAAAAACTCTGTTTTCACCTCAAAATAGAGTTTTGATGTAAAAACCATTTATTGAGCATATCATCAGTGAATTTATGATTCTCTAGACTTATAAAACCTTCTCATGTGCCTGCTAACCTTTTATTGAGTTTTGGATGACCATGGTGACAAACCCTAGACCTAGTGAGACTAAAACCCTAAAACTGACTTTTGTAAATGAAATGAAACAAAATGACAGTAAATGACCTGAAGCATGTGAAAACAAGCCAGCAGGTAAATGCCATGAGGGAATTGACAATGAACCACTACCATCAGTTGATCCATGACCTAATGGAACGCAATAGATTGAATGGGACACCTAATATGCATGGAAAAAGAGAAATTTGATCAATGACGGAGGGATGAAGATACCCGACAGTAACACCATCTAATTAAAAAAAAATTGTCACATGGTTTTGGGTTCCGGTGGGGGTGGCAGGGGTTATGGCCCGCCACCTGTTTTATAATATTTTTATCTTATTTTTTTAATACAGGAAATATTGTTTTGATTTTGTCTAATATAAGGGATATTAGACAAATTAAGTATCCAACAAATTCACCCATTTTCGGGAGCTAGGTTCCAGCACCGGGACTCGGTCAATTTGTAGGACACGTAAACCTGGCCCACAATGCAACTTTGACCAAAACTTTGACTAGCTCTTTCTCCCTCATACGAGCTCAAATTTGAGTGTCATTCGCACTGTTGGAATCAGGGCAATGAGCACTTCGATCTAGTGTTATTTTGGGAGCAATCTGACCACTTTGGATTTTTCCCCTTTCTGAGTCCTCTGGGACTTATGCTTTTGTCTAGAGCCACCTGGATCAATATTCCCCACTGAGGATATTTTGGTCCTCCAAAAGCATGAAAATAATCTGCCACTTCTTTGTACCCTATCTCCACTTACAAGCATCTGATAAGTCACCCTTCCTTCTCCTTCACCTTTGTCCTTCGGAGCCATAAGAAATGAGCCAACACCTGTGACCCCTAAAAACTTGTAGTACATTGTTTTCTCAAATTACATGCTTGACTTACATGACCAACTAATGACCCAAGCATCCCATACTTGCCACGGGTTTATAACACATACTCGGTGGTCAAGTTTACATCAAAATGGAAACAATACCCCGGCTATGAAAACAACGGCAACATATCATTTTTGCTTCAATAGGTGATGGAAAACTCATCATCACTGCAAGACATGATTTATAAAAATAAGGCCAAACACTATTTTTTCTTCAACATGTGATGGAAACACAACATCACTTTCACAACTTAACATGCAACACAAAATAATACCAGACATCATTCTTTCTTAACAAGTGATGGAAAACACATCATCACTTTTACATTTTAAAATGCAACACACAATTGGAAAAGATAGGACCATGACATTCTATCATGCCTAGAAGAACCATTTCTCACTTATCCATGTGAATGGGTCATTTCCTCGTGGTGCATTCGTTGCTCGAACAACCGTTTCATCTGGTTCATGCACCAACGCTTTGTCTTTAAGGCGCTACTCTGGATGGAGCCTCCAACAAGTGGCTCTTTGATGGCCACCTTTGTTACAATGACTGAAATACATCTTCTTCCTCCAGATTTGCTTAACATGTTTCTTTACCTGCTATTGAGAGGGTCTTTCATGCCTCCTCCTTTTGTGTGCTACTATTTTTTTCCAGCACTAAACAAATGTATGGTTATGTAATCCAAAAAAATTACATGTTTTTTGATGCTATGTTTTACGTCCATCATTAATAACATGATTAAAATTGAAATGAAGATTTGAATATCAAGACTGGTTATACCTTTCCTTGCTACTTCTGGTGTCATTATGGGGATGAGAGCTTGCCTCAGATTTTTCCCTGCAATGGGCACTGCCATGGGATGATGGTGATCTGTTCCCATCATTCTCTTTCCTTGACGATTTCGACGATGTCTCAGAAGCATATGACACCTTCGAGCATTCTCCTTCAGTGTATCCCAAGCCTGCAAATCGAGGTCTCTGCACAACCTGAAATGGTTGAGTTATGCCTTGGTTATTAACACCAAGTTATTTTTCCTCCTAGTACCTCATCCTGGTAAGGAACCTCATGTTTGTCCCTGTGATTGGTATCTCCACATTTCCAAAAGAAATCATACTATGTGAAGATGAAACTGAAGGGGATTCAACATCTTTTAACTCCATTTTCGAGTTGGAAAGAACTGATGAGGCTTGCTCATCATCTGTTGTTGGTGGTTCACTGTCTGTCTTGGCGGATTCCCCAACTTCTTTCTTGACATACCCAGGTCCTGCCTGACGGGGTAATTCTTATAATTTGATGGGGTTGATAATGCCTTGGGCATTAATGCCCAAGACTTTTCCTTCATACCCCATTCTCTTCAATAGTTTGGAGACAATTCCTATGGTATGATTTTCAAAAATAGTGAAATCATCATCAAGAAATATACATGAAGACAGAGAATTACTTTTTACCTCACATGGGTCATGCTACAACTTTTCCAAGGCTTTGTCCTTAGCTTGCAGGTGTCATAGCAAACTATGTTTCTCCTCTTTCTCTTCTTGTAGAAGCATCTTCAATTCAGTGTTCTCTTCTTGAAGACTCTGGATGATGTGCTTATGTTCTTCCGGGGCCTCTTTCGTGGCTTGCAATGGAAGCTACACTCACTACTTTTCCTCTGTCTCTTTTTGTAGGGCTTCATACATTATCTCCACCTTTTTGGAAATTCTGAGCAGGGTCTCATACATTGCTTTGTCATCCTCCATCGCTGCACGTTCCATTGTTCACACTCACAATTCAAATCTATGCAAAGACCGCTTTCATACCAAACTTGATCTGAGTTGACTCAACTCCCAGATTTAACCAAGATCTTTTACTTTTGTGATGTGATTAGAATTTCATTTAAAATTAGCAGAAAGGAACATATATGCATGATGTAAAGAAGAAGGAACATGACAAGAATCAGCAACATAAAATACAAGAGATAATGGAGTTCGTCCAGGAGGGACTACATCTACGGGCCCTGGTGTCAAGATGGTGTAGGTCACTACATTAAGTGTTGGAAAGGGCGATGATGTATATGCATGTGTTTTCTCTATCATACAAGGAATATGCCCTCACGCAAGAGTGGCTCCAAGAAATGTTTCGCTGCAAGAAATCTCATTCAAAAAAGGACTCCTATCAGCATGACATAATTTCACGTATGTTAATAATGAGCATCCAACCAACATAGCATCAAATGGATCTCAATTCAAGCATACATGGTGACACATGAGTATCCCATCAACATGACGACATAGGGATCTCAATCAAAACATGACAATAAGTACATCTCACATAAAGAACAAAACAAGATCCCACATCAAACATCAAATAGGGATCGATACAACACAATGCATCTCAAGCAAAGAGACAAATAAGTACATGATCACACTGCATATACCTCACATCAAGGAGTTATCTGAAGAAGAGGATGATAAACTATTGGATCTGGCTGCACCATCGATCATGCGGCGTCGAATATCATGGAAATGACTGCTTGCACATTGAATGCTAACACCTGCACATCACTTTGAAAAGTGGCTGAAAAATGGAGTGATCAAATGGAAAATAGAATTACACCATTAGATTTGTGGCCTCAAATAGTGTAAAATCCACTGTTAAACTTCTAAATTTTGACAAAGTGGAAATCTGGGGCTGCAGGAATCTTTTAGATTCCCCTTAGATTCCTCAAAGATTCCCTCCTTCGGGTAATCTGAAGATCTGTTAATCAAATCAAAATTCTATCTATGCCATCAAATTTGTGTCGCTGAAAGGTGTAGGATCAACATAAGGTTTTTGCAATTTGGACATTGACAAAATTTCACCCTCTTGAAAATTGGCCTCAATCATGGTTCCGCCTGCCTCTTTTCCTCACTCATGGTTCCACCTACAAATTAATAAAAAAAATATGTCTCGAAAAATGCGCTCTATTTTGGCCTCCATTCAGTTCTATTCTGTGTGTTCTACACCACTGTTCTGTGCGGTCTCCTCCCCCAACACATTGAGAAATGTGGGTTTATATGGTGTTAGGGTGGTGTACTTTACAAAGCCGCCACTCGGGGCACAGTGGTTAGGTGAAAGAATAGAGGCGGAAAGGTCAGGGGATCAAATCCTACCTCTCCCAAACTCAGCGCATGGTTAACCAAAATCCAAGTAATGGTTATATGTTATTTTTGAGTGCGGATTTTGTTTTTGTGTTGTATGGCCGCATTTAAGTGGTGAGGCGGTTTGGGTTGGGCCACCCATGGAGCAAGCCAGCCACATGGCCTAGCGGGTTCGATTCCCGTCGGCCCATAACTATAATGGGTACGTTTGTTTGTTGGGGGTGTGGGCCAGGTCCACCAGAGGTGGCTCGCCCACCCCATATATGTAATATATGTCGTTTGTATGGTTACGACAGTGGTGGGGTTTGACCACCCGCCACCATATATGGTATGCCGACAGTTTAGGTGGCAAGGTTGGTAGCCCGCCACCCCATTTAATTAAAAAAAATGTTACATGGTTTCCGGTTCCGGTGGGGGTGGCGGGGGTCATGGCCCGCCACCTCTTTTATAATATTTTTTATTTTATTTTTTAATACAAGAAATATTGTTTTAATTTTGTCTAATATAATGGATATTAGACAAATTAAGTATCCAACCAATTCGCTCGTTTTCAGGTGCTAGGTTCCACCACCGGGACTCGATCAATTTGTAGGACACTTAAACCTCTCCCACAACCCAACTTTGACCAAAACTTTGACTGGATCTTTCTCCCTCATATGAGCTCGGATTTGAGTGCTTTCACACCATTGGAATCAAGGTGATGTGCACTTCAATCTGGTACTATTTTGGGAGCAATCTAACCACTTTGAATGTTGCTCCTTTATGAGTCCTCTGGGACTTTTGCCTATGTCTGGAGCCACCTAGATCAGGAAGCTACGGCAAAGGCTTTGTGTGACAAGTTAGGTACTTTGTACTAATTTAAGTCTCTGGTGAATAAATTGTTCCTACGAAAACAATCGTATAACCTGAGGATGAAATATGGTGACTCAGTGACAGAGAATCTTAATGCATTTAATACTATGGTAAGTCAATTACTATCTGTTGATATTAAAATTTCAAATGAACATAAGTGCATCAATTTCTTGTGTTCTCTACCAGATTCGTGGGATAGTTTGGTTGTTACAACATGCAACAATGGAACTGCCTTGCAGTTTGATGAAATAGTCTCATCCTTGTTCGGAGGAGACGATATGGAAAAATATGGAGGGCCAGAATGGTGATGCCTTGTTTATATGAGGATGCTCCTAGAAGAGAAACAAAAATAAGTCCTCAAGTGGGAGATCTAAATCTAGAGGGACATATAAATCTCCAGGAAAACCTGTAAAAGTGTGTTGCAAATACAGAAAGGAAGGGCACTACAAAAGGAACTATAAATCTAAAGCTCCTCAGAATGGAAAGGGATCTGATGATTATCCTTTTGCAAAGGCGAAAACCACCACAGATGATGGTGGGGATGTGCACTTGGCTTCTTCTTCAAGTACACATGTAGATCATGAGGCATGGTTGATTGGCTCAGGTGCATCCTTTCACTTCATTCCCCATAGAGAATGGTTCTGCGAGTATGAGAAATATGATGGCAGTGATGTCTTCGTAGGGAATGACAAGAAGGCTATAATCATTAGTCACAGAAAAGCCAGTTTAAGTTGCAAGTTGGAAGGATTAGAACACTTCCGGGTGTTTTGCATATTCCTGCATTGGCCAAAAATCTAGTTTCTGTAAGAAATTTGGATGATGCAGGGAGTTTGGGTTGGAACTATGTACAAGCTGCAAGCACTAGTAGAAAATGAGAAATTAGTGACTAGTGACTAAAAAAGTTAGTTCCCACAGCTTTTCCAAGTGAAATACTACCAAAAATTAGCAATCTTAAGCGACCGAACTAAAAATGACTAACATAAATCACTAATTTAGTCGTGGGTTAAAACATGTGACTAGCTAATATGTCATAAAACTATAAATGACTAGTCTGCCTGGGGTAGCTCAAGTAGTGATGACTTAATTGGTTGTAAAATATTAAACCTATATTTTGGATAAATCATCTCAAAGAAAATAAAATAATGAAAAACTTTAAAAGATCGTGCACTATATTTAATCTATTATAATTAGTCAATTTGTTTTCTCTCATCTTTGGATCCTTAGCTAAGATTTCTTATATATATATATATATATAGAACCGACATAGATCCATCTTAGCTTAATTTTATTAAAACCTTAATTTAATTTCTATGGGAATATTTTTTGTAGTCGGATAGAGGGTTTAGTTATATATCAAATTGTAACATTTTACTTTTAGATTCAATTAAAAAAATGTTGTAAAATTAAATTAAAATAAAATATTTTTACTATGAAATAAGTTATGGTTTTTTGGCATGTGGTATTGATCAGCCATGGTATTGGCCCATGGTATTATAACAAATGGTAAAGTGAGGTTGAATATCCATGGTTAACAATCTTGTCATATTGTTATAAAACATTTTGATTGTGAAATAATTTATGTTTTTGGGCATGTAGTATTGATAATCCATGGTATTGACCCATGGTATTGTAACAAAGGCTATTTTTTACAAGTTAATGATATCTACCATAATACGGGTATCCACGGTTAAGAATCTTGTCATATTGTTATAAAATATTTTGGTTGTGAAATAAGTTATGGTTTGTGGACTTGTAGTATAGATAAGCCATGATATTGTAACAAAGTCTATTCACGAGTTAATAACGAAATCAAAATATAACAAATTGAATTTTATTATTTTTATTAAGTTAACTTTTTATTATTAATTGAGGTCATATTTAGATGTTTACACTCATCCCAATATCATTTTTAACTTCTTCTTCTTCTTTTTAATTTAGCATCTTACACAAAAATAACAAATTCTTATTAAAAATAAATCATTTAACC
>APFE030076515.1:0-17857 GCA_000404065.3 Pinus taeda | reverse complement strand
ATTCAAACAAGAATTCATGAAATAGATAACTCTTGTTTTGGTAAAGAATGATTTAATGTTAAGGATGAGCTAACATGTAAATACCCTGAGATCATCAACACTTACAACTACAAGTAGTGTAGAATTGAAAATAGTAAAAAAAATTCACGCATAACTACACTGAATTATACATGGCCAATAGGTTGTTGGGGCATGAAAACAGAAAAAGTAAGACTTACGAGGTGAATTAATGATTTGATTAATATTAAATTTCAAGAGCTAGTTGTTAATAGTCCGCCTAAGGTATGCCTGAATACAATACTATGCGACCAATATTATAACCACATGACATCTCGATCCCAATTACACATGACAAAAGCCTTTCTTAATCACATAGATGAACCATGGTAAATGAATGTTGGTATGATATTAACATGGTGGAAAAATATGCAGATAAAGTTTATGTCATGCAGGTGATACCATGATGATGGTATTATAGGATGTACCACAAGTGGACTATGTACAATAGTACAAATGGGACTATATGACTACATATGCTAGAAGGTTGAAAAATGAAATGTGTATTAGTGTATATAACATACCTTGTGTGTAGGTATGCAGAAGTCATTGGATGGACATATCGCTCGGTAAACAACCTAGAGGTTACCTAGAAGAAGGAAAGTAAGTTTGGTATAAGTAACTATGGTTAATCATAGTTTGGAATACATACAATTACAGTGGATATATGTATGTGAATACATATTGTGACGTGAAATAATCTATTATGATCTTGCAGGCATATTACTGTGGAAAATATGCTAAGTGATGTATTGTATCAAGAGAGAGACTAAAAGAAGCAAGTGTTAGATAAGAAAACAAAGGCTTGAAAGAAAGGAAGCAGAGAACATGTCTTCTTTAGATAAAATAAATGATAATAAATAACTCCTTTAATAATATTAGGAAATACATTATGATATTTATCATAGTTAAAATTTGCATCGATAAATTCTCACAAATTGTTTGAAAAAAAATGTTACACGTAGCTATGAAAGGAGAGCACTCCTTGAGATCGATGTAGCTATGGAAGGAGAGTTGTTGCGAGCACTTCTTGAGACCAAGGTAGCTATGGAAGGAAAGATGCTAGGAGCACTCCTTGTGGTTTATGTACATTGGAAAAAGAAATTGCATTAGATGGTAGAGCAATGAGAGCTCCTAATTCAGAAACCAGGACACCTTAAAAATTTAAGGGGGGGAGTATGTAACATCCCTCCCTTGTGTACTACATTATTGTAAACCTAAGGTAAGTTAAAGCTAGGTATGAAATGCTCCCTTCTGTGTTAAATGTTTGTAAACCTAAGCTCAAGGAAGCTAGGTTTGATACCCTCCTTTGTGGGTTAAACTATTCTAAACCTAAGTCGAGGAAAGCTAGGTGATATGTAATATGAAAAGTGAAAGTGTTATTATATAAATTAACAAAATAAATCACTTGGAGGGTGGAGCACCACAATAGAGGAGATGCTTGCCAAATCCCATGAGGAATTGGATAGAGATGAATATTTCATGATAAGCTTCTAGATGGGATTCTAGAAAAGCTTGAATGGATTGGATATCCATCGAATGGATGGGAGATAAAGATGAGTGAGACATAAAAGCTTTGCGGGAGCTAAAGGAAAGCTTTTATGTGGAAACGTGTTGTGGTAGATAAAGACGAGCTTTTCGCACTAAGGCATAGGAAAATGGAAAAATCCATAAAGAAGGACACCACTAATGGTAACTAAATCATGAAAGAGGGTATTAAATACCCAGTGCATCGATCAATTGGGGACAGTTGATCCTTAGTAAGATCTTCGGCTTCAGAGGAATCAGAGGGGATCCATGGCTAGGTGGTGGTCCTCCTCCCTTGAAGATATGTTTTGGTGGGATTCATCATGTGGAATGTTTTGTATGATGATTTCTTCCCTCGTTGTTTTAAATTCCTTTATATTATGAAAGAAATTGTATGAATTTTCTAGCAATGAGAATGATTGAAGGAATTACATGTGACTGTTATAGATGAGTAGATTTACTTGTGCTCACTAAGTTTATGAGATAATGTTATATTGATGCAACTAGAAATTTTGTCATAATAATGAAATTCTAATTTAGGTTGTTAAAGGATCAATGTGTAGACCTTACGTAGTATTGGTATATCCAATCCCTTGTTAAGGTAAATAGTCATGCTTGAGACTTTTGTTGCCTCCAAAAGAAAATGCTTAGTAGGTAGTTGTATGACCTATGCCATGGTGTTATTTTTACATATGCTTATAATTTATTTGTGACTATTGTACATAAGAAATGTGGCAAAAAAAATTTCGTTTGCCTTGAAAATATGATTGCTTCTCTTTCGTTTCCGTTGAGATTTCATTGGAAATATGAAAGTAAATGAAATTTTAATTTTAATTTATCGTTAGCTTAATACTTGCAAAACACAGTTTCGTTTACATTGAAATTTTAAGAAATTAATGTTTATAGCCTGTCATGGAAATAATTAAAATTTGAGGTCAACTATTCAAACAAATCACAGCTTTCATTTACGTGGAAATTCTCACTGTCATTGGAACTGCCTGCCTTAAATTTCATTTCCCATGAAATTTAAATAAAATTTAAACACAATTTTATTTAGGTGGAACTTTTCATTTAAGAGGTTGCACATGCTGTCTACTGGTTTTAGCTCTACATATTTTCTCTTATTCAGTTTATATAATATTCTCCACCTTGAAAGTGTTTATTGTTCCAAGCTGGTAAGTGTTTCAATTTTTCAGGAAATATTTAAAATTTGAGGTTAGCTATTCAAACAAAACACAGTTTAAGACTTGCAAAACAAACAAACAAAACTAATATAACCGTATAGTAATCACCACCACAACTTGATGTTAAATGATAAATGCTCAAATCAGCCACAAGTCCCTATGCACAAAGATCTATTGTTCCAAAGTTAAACTAGTCTTCCAACCTCACAGAAAACATTAGAATTTAAGGTTTAATGCTAAACACAACCTTCATTTAAATATAAATTCTTGCGAAATATGAAATTAAAATTTATGGTTGTCTTGACGTAAAGAACACAATTTCTTTCATAGTTTTTGCTTTTCCATTTTCACTGTGTTTATTGTTCCAAGGTTTCCCAAAAAAATTATGGTTCCAATCTGTCAGAAAAGAAAAGAATAGATATTAACAAAACACACTACGAATTAGGAAGGTAAATGAAATTAAAATAAAAGGTTGGTTTGACTAAACCACAGTGGGATTATACCTTTAAATGAAATTTCTCCTCTGTTTTTCCTCATAGGGATTATATATAGTCTTCTCCATCGTACAAGGCTTTAGAGATTCTTATATGTGTAAGTTCATTGATTAAAACTATCGATTATCAGAGGATCAGAGTTTCTTTACCACTATGCTGAGAGGAAAACAAGAAAATATGTCTGCCAAGAGTAGGGGAGTCGAGATCTCCGCAGAGGAGTGGAAGCAGCTTAAGAAGGAAGGGAAATTTAGAGGCGTGGAAAGACGTAGATCTGGCACCTACGTTGCTACTCTCTGGAGAAGCTCCAATCGTACTCGCCTTGGAACGTTCCACAATCCGGAGTATGCTACATTTGCTTATGAGGAAGCAAAAAGAAAAAGCGATCAACATGAACAGATGAAGAAAAAGGGGGAAGTCTTGTGCCCTGATTCGAGCAACAGGCCTGGTGACTCTGAGGAACCGTTGCAGCAACAAAAAGAAGCGGAGGTATTCGAAGGTTCCAGCAGCAGCATTGGTGTGAGTGACAGCGTAGCATACTATAAAGGATCTGGTCTGTTAGAAGAGATAATAGCTCCTTACTTCAAATTACCCATTCCTTGACCACTAGTACATCCTATTATTATTCAGGATCTGTTGTTGCAGGCGTATTGAATAGCTTTGATGTCTGAATAGGATCTGTTGGGTATGATGTGGCTTCGCCCCATTCTCAGTTCTAAATGCACAATAGTGAAGTAAGGAAATTAGGCAAAGGTAATGAATGTTGATGATGGAGGGTTGAAAGTTGTTGTTTGGGTGGAGAAATCAAAGGCCATTGTAAAGGTTTTTGCATGGCAATTGTTCATTTTAAAATTGTGATTTGGGTTTATTTTGGAAGCTTTTATATAGTAAAAGTACTACATTACCTAGTCTTCTACCCTAACAAGTTGTAATTGTGAACTCTCTTTAATTATGAATGGTAAATAGTGAGTAGTTGTAATTGTTAATGTTAAATAGTGAATTTATTTTTTGGGACTATGGAGCTATTGTTGTACCTCCTTGCAAGCTTGGTTATAGTAGAATTTTATTTTTGGTACTTAGTTATGGCTCTTCAAGTTTACTGGAAACTAAATGAAATTAGTTGCCTAGCTCTCAATAACTCAAATCCCTATGTCTGCTTAGGATTTTATGAAAATTTCTGGTTATGAGCATTATGTAAAGAAATTTTACAAAATATTCTTGGTTTAGGGAATTATGAAATCCTTGGTATAAACAATGGCTCAGTGCACTCTCAAACCGGCATTTCCACTATTAATCCATGTGGTCATGGGATTCTTTCTTGTCTTCACTCATTGCTTTGCTTTATGATCTTAAACCCCCTTTTTCAAAAAAATTAAAATAACTAAACATGACACCATTTATTATTACTTTTTGTTAAAGCTATGTTTTGAAAATTATATTCAATTCAAATTTTATAATATACTACAATGAAAATATGGAACACACCATTAAAAAAAATGAATGAAAAACTAGAAAAATAGAACAACTCTAATGACATCTCTCTAAAATTGAGAAAGACATGTTCTCAGATATTTTACAATAGTTTCCTTTCCTTAGTTTGATTATGTGTTACCCCATTATTCAATATAGTGCTTTCTTTCACTTCTCAAACTCTACGTACTGACCCATCTAGTTGTTCATTCCAACATTTCTTCACATGTTGGTCATGTTTATCCTCTGTAAGCCACTCTTTAATCATCTCTTAGATGTTAGAGGAGAAAGTTACCACAGTGATCAATCATTAATAGGAACATCCACATCATTCATTGTTGATAGTTCTTGTATGTTGTTCAGCTTTGCACCAAATTTCTGTAGCTTCGGGAAATTTCTCCTTAAATGGTTTTATCCACACACCAACACCAATAAGATCATTTTGTAGAATATGAAATGAATTATTTCAAGCCAATTGAGAAGCCAACAGTTAAAAAACACAGTTACTGTTTGACCTAAAAAATGCTCCAAAACTCATATATTAATTCAACTATTAACTACATTATTAAATAATAAAACTATTACTAAAATCAACTCTGCAACAAATCTACTTACATTACAGCTAATTTCCAGCACTATTATAGGTAACAATTTGCTGCCTTAATTTTTCACAGAAAACAAAATAGCAATTTACATAACAAATTAATCATTATTCCTAACACTCCCCTTTAATGATTAATGAGGATTTAGTATCTTATCTAGTAGTGCTAAAAAATGATATTTTGCAACTTCATTGGTTAATATATCTCCTAGTTGATGATGATTATTTATATGCTCAACTCAATGCCTAATGAAGTGATATTTCACTCAAAATGGTTTGTCATGTTGTGATGAACTCTATTCTTTGCTCATGAACTCTATTCTTTGCTAAATTGATGGCACTTACATTATGACAACAAAACACTCTAGGCTGAATTTGCTTTTCTCCAATTTCTTCCAAAATTTTTCTAAGTCAAAGAGCTTGTGTACATGCTGAGCTAACTGCAACATACTCAACTTTTGTGGATGAGAGGGTAACAATGCTTTGTTTTTTTGAGCTCCATGTAATCAAACTAGAACCAAAAGAGAAACAATTTCCACATGTGGAATTACGGTCATCAAGACTACCTCCCGAATCTGAATGACTAAATCCAACAAGATTGAACTTTCTAGAAGAGTAGAAATGAATTCCAAAATTTAGGGTGCCTTTCACATACCTTAAAATCCTCTTGGCTGCCTTCATATGTATTTCAGATGGATGTCATATACCTTGAAACAAGTGAAACTCGATATGTAATATGAGGCCTTGTGTGCGTTAGAAATATCAAGCTCCCCACAATACTACTGTAAGTTTTCTCATCAACTAAATCAGCACCATCATCTCTACATAACACCACTCCATGAGTACTTGGAGTAGGGGATGGATGACAATCAAGCATATCAAATTTATTTATCATATCATGTGCATACTTTATGTGACAAATGAAAATCTCATCCTTACTTTGATAAACCTCCATTCCTAGAAAATATTTCATGATGCCTAGATCTTTCATGTGAAATTCATTCACCATAGGAGCTTTGAATTTATCATTGATCTTAGAACTACTACCCATATACAATAGATCATCGACATACAAACATATGATTAAAATATCAATACCTTCTTGTTTGTAGTAAAGGGTAGGATAATTCTTACTTCTCTAGAAGCCATTTTCCTGAAAGTATCCATCAATCCTTGCATACCATGCTCTTGGTGCTTTCTTAAGGGCATACAAAGCCTTCTTCAACTTGTATAAATTATTCTCCTTTCCTTCCACTTCAAAACCTCGTGGCTACTCCGCAAATACTTCCTCTTTTAAGTACCCATTCAAGAAGGCACTTTTCACATCCATATGATGTATGCTCCACTTTTTATGAGCTGCTAATGAAATCAACATTCTAATGGTCTCCTATCTTGCTACTGGTGCAAATGTCTCTTCATAATAAATTCCGTACTTCTGTGTGAATCCTTTAGCAACTAATCTTTCTTTGTGTCTTTCAACACTCCCATCACTGTTAAATTTAGTCTTATAGACCCATTTCGTGCCAATCTTTTTCTTGTCATGTGGAAGCTTTGTCAATGTCAAAGTGTCATTCCTTTGAATGGAATCCATCTCTTCTTGCATGGCTTTCATCCAAACCTCATTAGTACATGCATCTTCAAAACATGATGGTTCAAATTCAGCCTTGGCTAATAAAGCAAAATTGACTATCTCACCTATTGGGCTTCCTTCATGTGCTTGATTTGCACTCCTCTCATAAATATCACTCAATCTTCTTACCTTCCTTGTAGAACTTGGAGAAGAAGTTGGACTTGAACTTGATGTTGAAGAAATTGATGAAGGGATTCTTGGTGGAGTTAAGCCACTAGTTATAGAAACATTAGTTAGCTGCTCATGATCATTATCAACAATTAAATCATCATTCAAAATAGATTTTGTCTTCTCAACATGGCCTTTTTGATGACCATAAACTCCCCCTTCATCAAAAATTACATCTCTTGAGACAATAAGCTTGTTAGTTAGGTACATGCACATAAGTCAAACAACCAAAAACTTTGAAATGATTAACATTAGGCCTTTTTCCATACCAAGCTTCATAAGAAGTCATCTTTTCCAGTGCATTGGTGGGGCTACAGTTGATGATGTATACTTTTGTAGCAACTACATCTCCCCAATAAGAGTTGCTCAATCCCTTAGTTTTTAGCATGCATCTTGCCATTTCAATCACAGTACGATTTTTTCTTTTAGCTATGCCATTCTGTTGGGGTGTGTATGTTGTAGTATGCTGCCTCTTGATGCCATTCATATCACAATAACTCTGGAAATGTTTTGAGCAGAATTTTCCTCCACCATCAATCTGCAAACGTTTGATCTTGCACCCTCTCTCATTTTCTACAAGGGCTTTAAACTTCTTGAATGTATCGAGGGCTTCACTTTTGGCCTTCAAAAAATATATCCAACAATTTCATGAGTAATCATCAATAAAAGTGATTAAATATGATGACTTACCCAAACTCTTAGTGTGCATAGGACCACATATGTCTGAATGAACAAGCTGAAGTGGGTGATGAGCCCTCCATGCCCTACCCTTTGGAAACCTTTCCCTTGCATGCTTTCCTTTAGCACATCCTTCATGAAGCTCCTTATGCTCTTCTACCTTGGGCAAACAAGAAACTAATGCATGTGAGGTTAGAAACTTTAAACTCTGAAAATTTAAATGCCCATACCTCAGATGCCATAACCAACTTGAATCCTCATAAGCCATATTTGCAAGATTGTTGTTATGTTCATCAAACCTCAAGGGAAACATTCTATTTCTTTCCATAGGCACAATAGTGATCACCCTATTTCCCTTATTCTTATCATAGATAGTACATGTCTTATTTTCAAAGGCTACTTTATAATTTGTCTCACATAGCTGCCGAATGTTCAAAAAATTATGCTTCAATTGTGGAGTATAATAAATGTCATGAGTACTCTTTATACCTTCTTATGTTTGGACCTCCATAGCTCCTTTGGCAGCAACCTCCAATGATTTATCATCACCAAGCTCGATCATGGATTTGAAACTTCCATCCTTTGGTGAAAAGAACTTCTCATTTCCTATCATATGGTTAGAGCATCCAAAATCTAGGTACCAAACATCTTTACTAGTATTTTCACCTTTGGCATGAGATAAAAATAAGTGATCTCGAGGATACTCACCACTTTCTTGAGCATAATTAGCATTTTTACCTTCTTTCAATCAACATTCTCTTTCAAAGTGACCATACCTATTACAATAGCAACATTGAACATTTCTCTTATCAAATCTACCTCTACCTCTTCCTCTGAAACTACCTCTTCCACTTGAGCCACCTCTGCCTCTTGAATAATTTTGGCTTTGCCATTTACGTTGACCTTGATGGCTTTTGGTACTACTGCTACTTGCATCTTCATTCTTTGTAATTTGTAATTTAGAAAAAAAAGCTTTCTCTACAGCTTCAAAAGTTTCCTTCAATCTTTCTTCATGAGACATCAAAGATCCAACCAATTCATCAAATTGTAGTTTTGTCAAATCCTTACTTTCTTCCATGATTACTGCAACATGATTCCATCTATGTGTTAAAGATTTCAATACCTTTTTAATTAAAACTTCATTACTTAAAACTTATCCAAGTGTAGCCATTTTATTGACCACATCTTTGACTCTCACACAATAGTCACTCACACTTTCAACTTCTTGCATCTTCAAATTCTTGAACTCTCACTTCAATGTGTGAAGCTTGACCACCTTAACTTGATCACTACCTTGGTATGTTTCTTGTAGAGTCTCCGAGGCAGCTTTGGTAGTTTTTTCTCATGATATTCTTGGAAATAAGCTCTTATCAAGAGCTATCTGAATGTGAAACAAAGCTTGAGCATTCTTCTGCCTTGCTTCCCTTCTTGTTGTTATTTCATTGGCTGTAAGAGCATTCCAATCAGTTGGCTCCTCATATTCGGATTCAACAATCTCCCACAAATAATTTCCAATAAAAAAGGTTAGCATCTTAATGAACAAATAATCATAATCGTTGCCATCAAATTCTCGAACTAGCATCTCGTTAGAATTCGACAATTCGACATGATTAACTTTGGCGAAATTCCAACAATACAACTTTAACCCAAAATAATTTTACCTACTCTCATACCACTTGTAGAATATGAAATGAATTATTTCAAGCCAATTGAGAAGCCAACAATACTATGAAGAAAAATACATATAAAAAAAGATAAAACAATTAAAAAGCACAGTTATTGTGTGAGCTAAAAAATGCTGCAAATCTCATATATTAATTCAACTATTAACTACATTATTAAATAGTAAAACTATTACTGAAATCAACTCTAAAACAAATCTACTTACATTACAGCTAATTTCCAGCACTACTACAGCTAACAATTTGCTGCCTTAATTTTTCACAGAACACAAAATAGCAATCTACATAACTAATTAAGCATTATTCCCAACACCTTTCTACTAACTATGATTTTTTTATGTTGTTCACTTTTGGTGAATTTATTCAACCTTCCACCCTCTATTCCTTGCTTATATCCTCACCTTCTCTAAGTTCCTCTTTTTCCTTTCTTCTTCAACTTACCCTGGACTTAGATCTTATGATTAGACTATTCATAAAATTGTGTGGTATTTAGAATAACCTCTCCCATTGTATTATATTCATCATATTTTATTTTGTCTCAATGTGATTGTTGTGACTTGGTGACATACCTCTAGATCTTGGTATTCTCATCCTCAATGTAAGCTACATACCTTAGAAACACCAATAATTTGGTCGTGTATTATTGAGGTGTCATTTGCCAAAGTTTGTGTTCATAGAACACTTTGCTATGGTGTCATAATATTTTTCACAGAAGTAGTTCACTTGAAAGTACTTTTCAAACTTCCTCCATGTTAGCTCTCTCTCCTTGATACATTTTATATTCTTGAAATCCTCCCACCATATATCATCCTTTCCTTTAAGAGTAAAAAAAGCCACCCTCAGATTCTCTTCTCATACACATGTAGCTTGAAGTACTTTTTAGTTCCCAAAATCCAAGACTCTACATCTTCTGCTTTATTTACCTCTCCATCAAAGGTTGGGGCTCTTGCTTTCTTGGATTATTATTGCATGGGAGTCTTCCTCCTTTTGCATGTATTCTCCTCTATCTGTAATAGTTTCCCTCTACTTTCTTATCATCCAATTTATAATTTTGGCTATTTCATGGGTTTTTATTAGGCTTGTTCTTGTAGTCATGGATAACACCAACCTTATTTTGTCGTTTTCATTGTAATTCTAATAAGGTTTTCCACAATTGATCCATAAAAATCTTATCATTATCTTCCCTTCTAACTTCTTATCTAAGCTCTTATACTTCTAAGAGTTTCGATGAGTTTAGGAGTGCCTTTCTCTTTCATCTTTCCAACTTACTCATCTTCGAAACCTGATAGAGTCATGTTCATACAAGGTTGTTCAAATCGACTACTGATTGCAATTGTAATTGTGAATGAAGTGTAATTTTGAATAGTAAATAGTGAGTTTGTGTGTTGAAACTATGAAGCTATTGTTGTACCTCCTCATAAGCATGGTTACATTTGACTTGTATTTTTGGTACTCAATGATGGCTCTTGTTTGATCTTATTATTGATTTCTAAGTGTCTTTTTTAAAGATTCCTTCCCATCATAAATATTTAGAATCTAATTCTAGCCAATAGTCCCCTCGGGAAGTAGCGAGACAAAATGTTGTAATCATATTTTTAATAAAAAATAAATCATAATTAAACGGATGTATTTGAAGGTTCCAGCACGGGTTTGACTAACATTTTCCCATATTATTCATGATCTCGGCTGTTATAAGAAATAATAGCTCCTTTTTTCAAATTACCCATTCCATGACCACTGGTACATCCGTATGATGTGCTCAACTATGGTATTGCACCTTGTATGGTTAAAAGTTTGATATGGTAACCTCTCAAATTGGTGTGTACTTTCATATATGCGTATTATAATCATTTTGGTAGGGTTGTTTGTCTATTCCGGTGTAATGTGTTGTTGCAGGGGCATTGTGAGTTTTTCAATACAATTATTGAATCGTTTTGATGTCTCAATAGTCATTGTTTTTATGGGCGCCAAGGATGACTCAGATGTAGAGTCACTCCACTCTAGAATAGTGATAGATTATCATTTTGAATTTGATTAATCTCATGTTTGCATGCCATTTCTGAATTTGTTGGGTATGATGTGGCTTGGCCCCATCCTAAACGCAAAATAGTGATGTAAGGAATTCAAGCAAAGGTAAAGGTAATGAATGCACCTATCATCATGAGGGTTGGAAATTGTTGTTTGGGTTGAGAAATCAAAGATCACTGTAAGGGTTTTTTCATGATAAAAATTTGAAAATTGTTATTTAAGTTTATTTTGGAAGAGTTTATTTAGTAAAAGTACTATATTACATAGTCTGCTATTATAGCAAGTTGTAATTGTGGATTGTCTGTAATTATGTAAATACTAAGTAGTTGTAATTGTGAATTATCTGTAATTGTGAATGGAAAATAGTGAGTTTGTGTGTTGGGAATATGGAGATATTGGGATTTGGATTCATTTTGGAAGTTTTTATCTAATAAAAGTACTACATTATCATAGCAAGTTGTAATTGTAAATTAGCTGTAATTGTGAATGGTAAATAGTGAGTTTGTGTGTTGGGACAATGGAGTTATTGTTGTACAGCCTTGCAAGCATGCTTACAATAGACTTTTATTTTTTGTACTCAGTCATGGCTCTTCGAGTTTACGAGAAACTAAATGAAATTAGTTTCTTAGCTCTCAATAGCTCGAATTCATATTTCTACCTAGGATTTTACCAAATGTTCTAGTTATGAGCATTATGTAAAGAAATTTTGCAAAATATTCTTGGTTCATGGAAATTATGAAATCCCTGGTATAAATAGTGGCTCAGTTCATTCTCAAACTCTCATTTTGACTATTAATCCATTTGTCATGGGATCCTTGCTTGTCTTCACTCATTTTTTTTCTTTATGATCTTAAACCCCTTTTTTCAAGAAAAAAAACCTAAACATCACACCATTTACTCTTACTTTTTGTTATAGCTATGTTTTGAAACTTATATTCAATTCTTGTGAATTTTATAACGACTTTAATGACATCTCTCTAGAATTGACATAGACATGTTCTCATATATTTACAATTGTTTCATTTCCTCATCTTGATTCTATGTTACCCCATTATTCATTATACTCCTTCCTCTCACTTCTCAAACAATACTTCCTTACCCATCTGGTTCTTCCTTCCAACACTTCTTCACATGTTGGTCATGTTTATAAAAAGTAAGCCACACTTTAATCCTCTCCTAGATGTTAGAGGAGAAATTTCACTATGGTGTCATGTAAGACCACTGTGACCAATCATTAATACTAACTTCCACCTCCTTCATTGTTGATGCCTCTTGTATTTGTGCAACTTTGCACCAAATTTCTGTAGCTAGGGGAAATCTCTCGTTAAATTGTTTTCTCCACACTCCAACACCAGTAGGCTCCTTTCTACTAGCTATGGATTTTTGATGTTGTTCACTTTTGGTGAAGTTATTAAACCTTCTACCCTCTATCCCTTGCTTATATGGTACCTTCCTCTTTTTCCTTCTTATTTAAGTTAGCCAAGACTTAGATCTTATGCTTAGACTATTCATAAAAGTGTTTAGTATTTAGTAACCTCCCCCTATTGGATTCATCTTATTCTATTTCGCCTCAATATACTTGTTGTGAAGGGGTGACATACCTCTAGATATTGGTTTACTCATCATTAATGTAAGGTAGATAGCTTACCAACTCCAAGAATTTGTTGGTGTACTCTTCAGGTGTCATCTACCAGTGCTTTTGTTCATAGAACTCCTTCTCTCTATTGTCATAATATTTTTCACAGAAGTACTTCCCTTGAAAGTAATTTTCAAACATTCTCCACGCTAGCTCTCTCTCCTTGATTCATTTTATATTCTTGAAATCCTCGCACCAAATATCATCCTTTCATTTAGATTAACCACCCTCACATTCTCTTGACATACACATGTAGCTTGAAGTAATTTTTAGCTCCCAAAATCCAAGCCTATGCATCTTATGCTTTATTTGCCTCTCCATCAAAGGTTGGGGCTCTTGCATTCTTGAATTATTATTGCATGGGAGTCTTTCTCATCTTCCTTGCACTATCCAATGATTTTCTAAGACTACTTTATTTTCTTTCTAGAGAGATGATCAATTTTATTCCTCCCTTTGTATATATTCTCTTCTATCTTCATTAGCTTCCCTCTCATTTCTTATCATCCATTTTACAATTTTTGATATGTCATGGGTTTTCATTAAGCTTGTTCTTGCAGTGATGGATAGCACTAACCTTATGTTATCTTTGTCCTTGTAATTCTAATGGGATTTTCCACAATATACCATTTACTTGCTTGTTCCATCAAAATATTGTCATTGTATGCCTTTGCAACTTCTTATCTAAGCTCTTATACTTCTAAGAGTTTCCATGAGTTTAGGAGTGTTTGTATCTCTCATCTTTCGAGCTTACTCCTCTTGGAGACCTCACAAAGTCATGTTCATACAACTTTGTTCAAATCTGCTCCTCATAGAAAGTTGTAATTGTGAATGTGTAATTGTGAATAGTAAATAGTGAGTTTGTGTGATGAGACTATGGAGCTATAGTTGTAACTCCTTGTAGGCATGATTACAATTGACTTGTATTATACTCAATGATGACTCCTTTTTGGTCTTATTATTGATTTCTAAGTGTTCTTTTTGTAATATTTCTTAACATCATAAACACTTAGAATCTAATTCTGGCTAATGGTATCAGCAAGAACTAGCTAGACAAAAGGTTGTAATCATATTTTTAATAAAAAATAAATCATTACTAAGCTATCCATATGTGTGAATATCTTCTGAATTTGTACTTATTTTATGAGAAGTTTTTTAATAAATTAATTTTTTATAAATTATTTACAACATAAATTTGATGTGTTTGTGTAACCCTATGGCTTACAAAACAATGTTTTTTTACTACTATCCAAAAGTTGCTTTCCTTCAATGTCATATTTTTAATGACATTTTTATATGCTATAATGTACATATGTATATGTTTTATTTTTTTGTTGCAAAAAGATTTAAATGTTGCATTTCTATTTTGTCATTTAATTCATTAGATTTTAGTTTATTTATTTTATTTGCCATAAATAAATTTGTAAATACTAAAACAACCACTAGAAACAAGACATGAAACAATGAACCTTATCCCATTATCTAACTCACCCAATGAGATTCTATGGTTTGAAGGCGAAGTCTAAAAAGTTCCATCATCAACATGCCCCAACCACATTTATTTCGTTAATGAATAGTATTTTCAACACAGTACTTATATCAATTTGTATAGATCCTGATTGAGATATTCTAATTTATTCAAAAACACTAGCAACATCAACAATTATTAAGAATAGTGTGAAATACACTTAGAGAGCATCATTTGTATGTAAAATTTAGTCAGCATGAGTTTTATCAAAATTAGATTCAGTTTTTTGGGTCATGTAATATCTAAAGAAAGAAACCTTGAAAGGGTCAACTAAGTCCTTGATTGGTTAGTTACTAAGGACTTTGAAAATACTCAATCATTTATGGGAAACACATGTTATTATCATAGGTTCATAAATGGTTTTAATAAGTTCGCTTATCCAATAACATCCCTACAAAAGAACTCAGTTATTTATATGTACACAAATGTCAAGAGGGTTTTGATTGACTAAAATATTTGTTGATTGTTGATCCCATAATTAAAACTTTTGATCCCAATAAAGAATACTTACTGTGCACAAATGCTTCTTTAGAGAGGTTAAGAGTGCTAACGCAAGACGTTTATGTTACTACCTATGAGTCTAGAAAATTGAAGGAGCATGAAAATAATTGTCTCCTATGACTTAGAGTTAGCTAGATTAATTCATGCTTTCAAAAATGTGAAGGCATTATTTTTTAGTCAAAAAATTCATGTTAATAACTACTAATATTAGTCTCAAATATCTTTTTAGTCAACTAAATTTTGAAAGGAGGATGCCATTCCTTAATGAATTTTATTTTGAGATAAAATATATAAAATGGAAGGAAAACAAACTATCAAACGGGCTTACTCGAAGTATGAATTATATTTGTAGAATTAATACTAGTAGTATCAAAATGGATATCATTAAGCATGTTAATGCAACGACCTAAGTATATCCCGAATATAGAGAAATATAAGAAAAAATTTTGCATGAAAATTCTCCAAAAGAAGAATCCGAATATGCTCCAAATGACTATGGTTTGCTGACATTTAAAAGTAGACTTTATATTTCAAATGTGTAGAGGCTGAAGCAAGTGATTATAGATGAGAATCATAAGAAGCGTTTTTCACTTACACAGGTTACCAAAATCTTATAACAACACCTAGAAAGGAATTTTATTGGCCAAGGATGAAGGCATGTCTAGCAAGGTACTTAACTAAATGCTTTGACTATCAAAAAGTTAAGGTAAAACAACAACAACCTGCTAAACTATTAAATTCTTTCCCTATCCTTGAGAGAAAATGGGATGTTATTTCCTTAGATTTGATAATAGGGTTACCTAGAACCATAAGGAAGCATGATTCTATCGTCGTAGGGATTGATAAAATAAGTAAATAAGCCCATTTTATTCATGTCCAGGTATGTTAAGGATGGAAATTTAGCTAAAGTTTTCATGAAGGAAATATTCAAACTCTATGGAGTATAAAAAACAATCATTTCTCACAAAGATGCAAATTTCACATCAAATTTTTAGAAGGAACTTTTTACACGGTCACCCACTTAATTAATTTTTAGTATTTCATAACATCCTCAACTTGATGGATAGATTGAAAGAACTAATGAAATCCTTACACATATGGTTTGTATGTATGCAACTTACCTACCCACTAAATGACATGATTACTTACCCTTGGTTAAGTTTGTATATAATAAAAGTTATCAAGCATCTCTAAATATGACTTCTTTCAAATTACATTATGGATGGAAGTGTTATATTCCCTTGAGCTCGAGTCATCAAGATTAAAGATTTATTTTAGGACATGATCTCTTAAGAGATAGGGAATGGGTGGTTAAACTCATAAAGATAAATTTAAAAACAACCTATAACAACCTCCTCCCACATCTACCTAAGTAACCTTCCAAGCTCGATAAACATGTGATAAGAAGTTACTATGATTTAATTCAAACTCCTAAGTCAGCTTAAGGAAGTCGAATCAATGACATGACACCATACGCACATTCCACATCAACAATAGTACTTCGAGGAACCATCCCAATATCACAAGTAACTAGACCTTGTGTCCCAATGAGGTTTTTTACCATTAAACCTATGGAAGCTCCCTCAATATGGACAAGCATGTTCCCACGAGACTCTCTACACTCTGACAACATGGGTATGCATGCATCTAGGGGGTTTTCTGCCCATTGTTGTGCATGTGTCGCTGAGCTAAATAGGAAACTGGTTTTAGGATACATCACTCGCCTATCGACCACCCTATCACTCTCAGGATCATTGCGGAGGAATATCACAATAGTAAAGTTGATATCTTATGTTGTGTTGTGGACTTTAGAAAAGCTTTCGACATTGTTCCTCGAGATAAGCTCTCGGAGAGACTTGAAGAGATCATGGCTCCTCCTAAACCGAGGATTGCTATGATCCATCTCTATCTACGATACTATCATTTTGAAGATTAAGACAAATGAAGGGTGGTGTAAAGATATTAAATGCAATATGAGGGCTAAGCAACGTTTTCCCCTACCCCCATGCCCTTTAGCATTTACATCGATAAGCTAGAGGAGTGGTTGTAAATTTCAGGTTGCAAAGGCACCGCGCTTGCTGTTATAATCATTACTCTTCTCGTTGATGTTGATTATATCATTCTTCTTGAAAAAATTCATGATCACATAGACAAGTACCTTAAGACTCTTCATGTCTACTACTCCAAGATGGGTATGGAAGTCAATACCGATAAGACTAAATTCATGATCATCAAATCCAAAGAGATCACCCATGGTAGTTTCATCTATTGTAAACATAAGTTAGAGCAGATTTCTTCTTATAAATATTTGTGTATTGACATTCCTCATCATCTGAAATGGAATTATAACATCGAGGAAAGGATTATTTGTGGCTGAAAATCTTATTATGAGCTTGAAAACAATTGTATGTTGGTTGATATTTTCATTTGGAATAAAAAGGCTTCCTTTGAGACTCTCATCGCCCCTATTCTCTTATACATATGTGCATCTTAGGGTTGTAGTATATCAAGAGAGTCACATTGAAAGATTGAGATGAATAAAAAGAAATTCATAACATACAACCTCAAGATCAAGGGAAATACCCACTATCCTATCCTCTTGATTGAAGTTATCCTCTCCCCCATTGAAATTATGACTATGTTTAGATATGTGATGTTTAAGAAGAAGCTTTACAACAT
>APFE030076510.1:0-10899 GCA_000404065.3 Pinus taeda | reverse complement strand
AATTTTCAACCCTCTTTCACTCATATGCCCCAATCTTTGATGCCATAAGTGAATGGAACCACTGTCATGTTCAGACACTGTAGACACAAAATCTGACCCTGTACTTCCTTCTAACTGAAATAGAATTCCTACCTTCTTAGCTTTCATAACTAGTAAAATACCTTTGTAAATTTTCATTAATCCACCTTGAATTACAGTTTTATATCCATTTGAATCAAGTGCTCCTAATGAAATCAAAATTTTCCTTAAATCTGGTACATGCCTCACATCAGTTAATATTCTAGTTGTCCCATCAAACATTTGTAGTTGTATGCTCCCACAATCCCAACAATATTACATGTTACATCATTACCCATGTACACAACTCCATCATTAATTGATTTATATTCCTTAAACCATTCTTTATGGATACACATGTGGTTTGATGCACCGGAATCTACCAACCAATGTTGACCATGATTTGACACATTAACTGATAATACTTCATCACGCATACCTGAACCAGATGTCGAACCTCTATCTGTCGTATTTGCCTCCTCCTTCTCTGTCAAAGACTCTGATTTTGAAGTTTGCTGCTGTCACTTCCAGCAGTCCTTCTTTAAATTCCCTGATTTGCCACAAAACCAGCACTTTAGCTTACTCTTCTTCCCTTTCGACTTTGAATGTGAGTCGCTCAGCTTCCTGGGGCGTCTTTCTTTCGAATGACCTCTAACCATCATAGCTTCTGATGTAGAGGTTTCGGAATGCGACCTCCTCCTTGTTTCTTCCGATAATAAGGATGCAACTACATCATCAAACTCAATAGTTTCTGATGAACTAAGACTTATAGAAGTAACAAAATGATCCCATGATTCGGGCAACGAGCACAATAAAGTAATAGCTTTATCCTCGGATGGAATTTTTACTTCTATACTTTGTAATTGCACAAGAAGAGTATTAAAATCATTTAAATGATCAAGAATCGATGTACCTTCCTTCATTCGCAAACCGTACAACTGTCGCTTCAGGAGAATCCTATTGGTTAAGGATTTGGTCATGTACAGTTTCTCCAGTTTCGTCCACAAACCAGCAGCTATTGTCTCCGACACAATTTTAAACAGGACATCATTAGCTAGACACAGTCGAATAGCACTAATCGCTCTTTCATCCATCTCGGCCCACTCACTATCTGTGATGTTGTAAGGCTGTTTGGACTTTCCCAACAACGTCTTTGCCACGCCATGTTGGACAAGAAAATCATGCATTTTTACCTTCCAGATCTCAAAATTATTCTTGCCATTAAATTTCCCAATTTCAAACCGGGCACTCTGAGTTTTCGCCATTTTGTATCAACAAAAAAAAACCCAATAATCTCCAAAAAACCACTTTAAATACCAGTAATTAAAAAAAACTGCCTATGCCTTCTTGCCTTTGTTTTTTTTTTTTTAACTTGTTGAATGGTAAGTGCCTTCTTAATGGTGCATATACTTAATGGCCAAAGCCAAAATTGTAACCAAAAAATACGACTTTCTTTACTTAGCAGAAGTTCATTGTTTTATTTTCCTCACTAAAAGAAAATCTAATTCTTCTATGTGAAAAACAATCAAATACATTGGTTCCCTGATCTTCAACAGATCTCGCTGGAAATGGTATCAAAAGGAAATAAAGAACAAGCATGCCATCGCTCTGAAGTTTTCTCGATGCACTACATTATACATAACCGTCCATATTTTCCAAAACAATGCAGCTTCCAAGCCAAAGTCTCAAACTTTAAAAAAAAGAAAACACAATACCCGGAGCAGTTCGAATCACTGAATATTTGAGAGAATCAAAACAAATTTTCGAGAATTAACAGCCAACTTTCTTTAAGGCGGTCTCATTGCACAACAATTTTCAACAGAATCGAATAAGCAATCTGCCACCAAAAGAAGTGAACCTCCCCCAAATTTTCATTACACGTAGTGTCAAAAAAACAAACCAGCAATCACACAATCATACCTCGACACTTTTCAAGCACCGAATACCATGCTAGCGATTTCAAGAAACTGTGTAAACTCCACGCGCAGGTTTGTTAAATAGCGTTCAATAGTCATACGCAGGATCAGCCAACATGCAGCCAGCACTCCACGCATCCAGCACTCCTGGAACATTGCAGGATCAGCCAGCACGCAGCCAGCACTCTAGCCAGCACTCCATCCAGCACTCCAGCTAGAACGCAGCCAGCACTCCAGCCAGCACTCCAGTCAGCACGCAGCCATCACTCCACGCTGATCAGATCTTTAACAGCGCACCAGCAGCTCCACGTAGCACCAGCAAAACGAATTGTTTCAACGCAACAGGCACACCAACGTTCCAATGCTTCACGTCCACGCAACACCAAGCACCAACGCTCCACCTCCAGCACGCAATTCAACTCAACTAGCAATCTCCACCGTTGTGCCAAGCCTCCAACATGCTCTGATACCAGTTGTTGGAGATCAGATGCATAGTGGAAATTAAACAAAATAGACAGCAGGCTAATCAAGCACACAAGACACAAGAATTTAACATGGTTCACCAAACCAATCTAGGCTACGTCCACACAACATAGGCATCGGGCAATTTATTAATCAAAACAGGAGATTACATAATGAAAACCTCACAAAACTCTCACCCTCATAGCAAACATCCGAATGGTTGCCTGTTATATAGCAAAGAGGATCTAACTGCCTCATAAATCCTCTCCACTCAAATTTAGGATGCATTAAATCCCTCCCAACAAACTGGAGTTAATCTAGCAACAAAATTTCTATTGTTGTCACCTACAGAGATTTTTGCCTATTTTACTCCAAACAGAAAATCTCAACAAAATTCTCATGCTCTTAGTGTTGAGCATGATTTCTAGCTACGTTTGCTTAAATAATCCCCTTGGATCATGGATATTGATCGAGGGTGATTGTTGCAAGAAATACAAGATGCAACTAGTCTATGGTTGGGTGGAAAATCGAAGTCCCACCTTCAGTTGCAGCGATTGCTAGATCTCAATTAAGTGTTATTAATTCTGAGCTATGAATATGATTATTAGTTCTTCATTAAATTGATATATCACTCTGTGATAATCTTGCATGGATGTAGGAAATTGGCACATGAAATTGATAGGTGAAAATCCCTATTACATTGAAATTATACTTTGAGGTTGTAAGAAAGATGTCTTTATTTTAATGTGCAAGTTAATATGTTGCATGTGGACATGTAGTCCTATGTGATTACACTTTCTCTCATTTATGCTACAACTTTTCTTTTGAGAGGTCCCAGAAGCTAAAACTTGTACCATAGTGAGGGGAAATCCTACTAATCCTCTGGTCCAGTTTTTAGATCTTAGGTCATGAAATTTTAGAAAATATGATCAGAGGAAGATGGGCTTCATAAATGCATATTTAAATAGGCGATGTTGGCATTTATACTATAATGTTTCTTCTGGGAGGTTCCAAGGGTTGAAACTTGGGTCATAGTAAGGGGAAGACTCATGGATCATATGATCCAAAATTTAGATCTTGGGTCGCAATAATTTTTTAATATTAGACTAGAGGAAGTTGAGTTTCTTAAATGCTCCTAAAACCGTGCATCAAACAAGCCATGTTGTCATTTCTGCTATAAATTTTCTTCTTGGAGGTTCTAGAAGGTAAAACTTGGACCATAGTGAGGGGAAATCTTTTTGATCTTCTGATCCATCTTTCATATCTTGGATCATCATATTTTAGGAGACGTTCAAGCTTCCTGAATGTTCCTAAAATCATGCGTCAAACAGGTCATGTTGGAATTTTTACTTTAACTTTTCTTCTATGAGGTTCCAAAGGTTGAAATACGAAACATAGTGAGGGAACACCCAATAATAATTTGGCTCAGGTTTTAGAACTTGGAATGCTATAATTTAGGAGATATTCCCTGAATAATTTCCTATATTAGTTTGCATGCAAAGTGTTTGAAGAAATGCTTAAATGGTTAAATGATTCATTGCATACGGTTTGTTTGATGATATTCCCCAATGAAAATGTTGTTTTATGGATGGGGATAGTATTGTTGTATGATAATATTGTTGTAGATGATATATGCCTATTTTCATGCAAAGAATTTTCTATATTAGTTTTCATACTAAGTCTTTGAAGAAATGCTTAAATTGTTTAATGATTCATTGCATATAAATTGTTTTATGAAATGCCACAATCAAAATGTTTTTTTTTGTGGATAGGGATAGTATTGTTGTAGCTGAGATATGCCTATTTGCATGCAAAGAATTTTCTATATTAGTTTGCATGCAAAGTTTTTGAATAAGTGTTTAAATGGTTTAATGATTCTTTGCATAAAAATTGTTTGATGAAATGCCCCAATGAAAATGTTGTTTTATGGATGGGGATAGTATTGTTGTAACATAGAATTGTTGTAGCTAAGATATGCATGTTTGCATGCAAATAATTTGCTATATTAGTTTGCATGTGAAGTTTTTAAAGAAATAGTCAAATGGTTTAATGATTCATTGCATACAAATTGTTTGATGAATTTCCCCAATGATTTTCTTTTCTTTTGTGGATGGGGATAGTATTGTTGTAGTCGATATATGCCTATTTGCATGCAAATAATTTGAATAAATGTGTTAAAGGTATTTTATTACAATTTGCATACAAATTGTTTGATAAAATACCACAAAGACAAAAATCAAAAGTTGCATGATTGAGTGGTATGTTTTAGTTAGTATAATACAAGTGGAACTAGAGCAATGTTTCTTGTTTGAATTCATACAAAATGTTTGACAAAATGTATACAAGAAAAATACTACTCAATTGGTTGTATACAATGTACTTGAAGAAAGTTTTACAAGTAAAGTGTTTGAAAAATGGTATGAAATATGGAAAATAGGTTTTTTCAAGTGTGGTAAGGGTAAATTTAGTAAGGGTATGTGACAAAGTGGTATCAGGGATTATTGTCAAGCTAGTAAAAGGAAAAAAAAAAAATTGGGTACCCTGTAACCTCCGTAAGTTATTGAGGGAACTAGGTATGTTACAAAGTGGTACCGGAGCTTCCAAGTTTAACACTTGGATCAGATGGGGTCTATGACAGATGAAATGAAGAGAAAGGTTCTACACTAGACCTTTGGAGGATAAAATTTGGAAATTTGTGTTATTTAAAGAATGATTGCTTATTGGTTGTAAGTGATTGCTTAATTTGATTAGTGATTACTTACTACATGCATATGTTAGGTGAAGATATTTTGTTGTATATTCGAATACACTGATGTTACTTAAATATTGATTTGAGTTCATGCATCAAGATAAACATGCATAAAGTTGACTAAATTCCCTAGATAAGCCCAATAAGATTGTAAAAGTTCATGACTAAATGATGTAGTCAAAATTATGAGGAATATCTTAACTTATCTCTTGTTGTATTATAATTTTCATTGATTTTTTATCAGTTGCCACAAGTTGGTGAATAATAGTATAGGCATAATAAAATGCAAGAGATGAAATAGTTTAGAGAGGCATGCCTATCGAATATATATTAAATAATGATATGCCAAGGTGCATGAAGGTTTGATAGGTGCATACAAGAATGGATTTCCATGCATAAAGATTCTTAGTATTTTGTCATAACATGATTCATATGATTAATAATGGTTAACGATAAACAACATGTAATCAAATGATATAATCTAGATCACAATATAATGTGGTCAATTTTGAGAGAGACGATAGAATATGCATTATGATCTCTATCTCCATATTCTTGCAATTGATGTTCTAGTTGATCTACCAACTTTCTTAGATATTTTAGTTCTTCTAATTCACTTATGAGTTATGCTTCATAATATACTTATGCTTCAATTTCTTCTTCAACTATAAACAATATCTCTCCTCTTTCATTACCAAGCATGCTTTCATATTCATTGTCTTCTTTAGAGTACCATCTTCTTTTTTTGGCATTTCATTCTCTTTTATAATCATTAGAGTTGAATTTCACTTCATCATCATTATCATTTTCATAAATACATTTAGAAGCATATTATCATATTCTTCGATAATCAAAACATATAAATGAAAGCTTAACTTTGAACTTCCTAGTTCCCTTCTTTAGATTTCTGAAATATTTTGGCTTCTTCTTCATCTAATTCATGACTGGAGTCTTCGTGAGTCCCTTGCTTGCGTCCTTGCTATACTTCTTTGAATGTGAATTTTTTAGTTCATGTCTTGTCCTTTTCTATCCTTAGTTCATATGTTGTAGAGTTAGATGAAGGATATCCATGCTTAAATTTTACATGTTAGATATCTCTTCAAGGATTGATACTTTGGGATTAAACATTGAAGGAAGTGATCTCAATATTTTTCAAACAAAATTATCTTCCTTGACTTCTTGAATGAGACCTATTATACATTTGACAATATTATCTACTCGGAAATATGAAGCAATATTTTCATCTTCTTCCATTTTCAATCTTTCAAACTTACCTATGTAAGTTTGCAGCTTGGTTTCACTTAATTTTTCATCCAACCTTTGAGTTTGTTCCATAGTTCTTTGGCTTATTTGTAATGCATTACTTTTTCAAATTTAGTATCTGATAACCCACTTAAGGTGGTTGTTATCACCTAGATTGAACTCACACTGAAGGGGGGCAATTCTAGGGTAATCACAAACCACACTTAACCTAGTAGCTAGCCCTACTAGGTCGGGAGAGGGCTCTCTCCTTATGGATCTCAGTCAAGATGACTGGATCAGGAACAAAATTTTATGCTAGGTATAGTATCTCAAAGGTTTTGATTGAAGTTGTTGGTTTTTTTTCTAGATCAGGAGGAACTTGGCAATTTGGGTCTGGGAAACTAAGTCAAAATTGCAGGGGATTCTATGGAGCAAGGTAGGTATGAGCTTCATCAGCTTAGGCTTGATGGGGTGAAATGATAGAATGGTGAGGAGCTAATAAGGGCATGATCAGGTCATGAATCCTTCCTAAATAGTAGAAAAGACATGAAATATTGGTGTTTTCCCAAGGCAGAGCATTAAAACCTAATGTATTCCACCTATCTGACTTGAAAACAACCAATCAGAAGAAATTATATGAAATAGGCATACATAAATAACATGAGAACATAATAATAGAGGAAGAAACACATGCTAAAGGCCATACCATAGGGATCCCATAAAAATAGCTGCAACTTTATTAGTTTCCTACCAAGACTGCTATAAAGTGATATGTGTACAGTACATGAGCATCCAACTCAATCCAACCTCGCCAAATGACCAAGAAAACACATAATATAGACATCTAATATACTCATACTAACCTTCAGGGGTCAAATCCATGAGAAGAGGGGTCGTTTCAACCATTTCCCAACGAAGAACTGGAATATAGGCAATCAAACAAATTGCCTCTAAACGAGGGGAAACTGATTCATTTGCCTCAAAACCACCTCTAACTAATGAATCTACCCTCTAACACTATTTTATGATTACATTAACATGCCATGTTATCAATTACATCAGTGAAATCATCCATGAGGAGAGAGAAATCAAATTCACAGTGAAAATAGGCGAATTTTAGTTGCTTGAGCAAAATAGCCCTAAGCGCAGCGCCACTTTCCACCTGATTTTGGAGGCCTTTCTATTAGCCAAATTGACCCCATGATAGCTCATTGGAAAGGTCTTAAAGTATAGTCTATGGAACACCTATAATGTTTGAATTTGGAGGTCATTTTCCCCATCAAAACTTGAGTCTCCCAAGAGTGCTTATGTGTGTCCAAAAAGAGGCAGAAAAGTCATTTTTTGGTAGTTTTTGGACCTTTTGGTGAACCAGATCTGCTCCAAAACTTCTGAAAATTTCTAGGGTGCATGTCCTCATCATTCTAAATCCAAAAAAGTCAAATTTTTCTCCAATGGATGCCCCAGGAAAAAGCATAGCGCTAGTGGCGCTGCGCTTCTGGACAAATTTTCTGTGTTGTGAATTTCAAAATTTCAAAAAGTACAAAAAATTCTCAAAATTTGCCCAAATCATGTAGCACCACCATCAAGTGCTTTGGTTGGCCAAAGAGGCTTCAAACAACATTTTGAGTCTATCTTTCTCTTTCTTTCCCTCCAAAGCTTTCCTTAGCCTAGCCTTTAATTTTCTAATCCTAATGTTACAAATTTTGTTGCGGGTCATGTAATGGTATTCCATGTGTCGAAGAATTTTCTTATCCCTATTGGCCTTCTCAATGAGTCCTTCAAGATGAATGTTGACTCTCTCAAGCCAAGTTTCCCTGTCATTTTCAATCTCCTGCTTAATAGGAGTCAATGTGACATGAGCCTCTTTGGCAATTTGTCTATTTGCTTTGATCATGTCCAACTCCATGAGGACCTGTTTGTCACTCAACTGTTTGTTTTCCTGTTCCAAGTATTTGATGATGAACTTGGCTCTCTCTAATTTGTTTACCAAAGCCTGTATTTGAGCTTTCTTTTCTTGTATAATAATGTATTTGGTGGCTTCTTCATCTTGAGCCTCCAAGTCAATGGTGTTAACTCCATGATGAGTATGCGGCTCCTCATTCTCAATCAAGTCAAAATCACTTTCTTCCTCATCACCAATGTTCTCTTCCTGAACTTTCCTTGCCTTTGCTCAGATGTTCAACATGTACCTGTTTTGTCGATGTAGAAGGAAAAGCCCCTTCCACACCTCGTGGAGATAACATTTTCTTGTGGACTGATGAAGAGGGCAAGGTCCCTTCCCCATCCCGTGGAGAAAACACTTGCCTGGCAACTGCAAAAGGTCTCCTTGTGCCTCTCTGATATGTCAAGTACACTGGCACCTCAACAGTTTTGGTTTCCTTAACCTCTTCCCTTGTTTCCCCATGGCTAGAAGCCCCACCTTTTTCTTGATGCACTGGTGAAGGGATCTGTGGACCTCTGAACATCTCATGAGCAATGAAAGTCTCCCAAGGAATGTTAAGAAGACTGAGATGGTGAAGAACAATGATTTTGATCAAAGAGTAATAATAGATGTTTTTCAACTGTTGAGGGTATGGCTTCTTCTTCACATGGTAAGCTATTTTGTTAATTTTCCTAAACAAGAAATATGGGAGTTTCATCATCTTTACCCTGGTGAAGTGCATGAGGATTCTGATATGGTAAGCATACAACTGGGAGAATCTACCTTCACAAGTGAAATATTTGATGATAATCCACATCAAAGGAACATACTTGTTCTCCAAAAATTTAAAGGGGAAAAGCCTCTTCACCCGGTTTCTGTACTGAGCCTTGATGTAAGGGTCATAGTAATGCTCATCAAGGTCCTAAGCCTTGTACCATTTCTCACCAACATTAGGAATTCTAGTGGCCTCTGAAATGACAACTGGTGATATTGTGAAGGTTACTCTGTCAAGTGTCACCTCATAGGTATGCAAATGAGTCACAAAAATTCTGGCCAATTCATGATGAAATTGAGCTCTTTCCACTAGTTCACAGAATTCAAAACATCCATGGTGTCTGAAACAAGAGACTGCAAGTAGGAAAGCTTGCAATTCTCTTAAACTAGTGGGATCTTCTCTTATGATTTTTCCTCCCTTGTGAGGCTTTCTCTACCTCTGTCCTCTCTATAGAACTATCACTGCTTGTCTCTCCATCATACTCAAAATCACTTCCTCTATCCATGTTTTAGTTAACTCTCTTAGTTTGCACAGTTTTGACAATGTATGGGATGAATGGTATGTGCAATGGCTTGGAGGAATGGGTGTGAGTGAAGTTATGGGAAAAACATAAGAAGGAGGGGGTTTAGGGAGTGATAAATGAGTGGTAGAATGTGATAACAGTGGTGGGGATAAGGGTTTACTTATGAGGTGAGTGGTGAGAAAAAACAAAGAACTAATATTTTATAGTGAAATTTAGGGTTTTATATAGAGAGTGGAAACTTATGAAAATATTTACATATGCAAACTAGATTGCAAGGAGAGGAATAATACTTGCTAAATGTGTAATTGGAGGAGATTTGACATAAATTTGAAGTTTGTGAGCGTTTTTTGGTTGGTTGGCCTAAGCGCAGTGCCACTACCTAGGAGCACAACGCCACCCTCTAAGCGCAGCTCCTGTAATATTTCGAACTGAGAAAACAGCCCCTATGCACAGCGCTTGGCTCTAAGCACAATGCCCTTCTCCCTAAGCGCAGCGCGAGGCTAAAAACTCTAGAAGCGCAGCGTTTTTCTCCCTAATCGTAGCGCTCGACTTCCTTGCTCACAAACACATGCTCATTTGATGTTTTTCTCTCCTTTGGCTTCTTTGATTTGCAAAATGATATAATGGAATGAAAATAGAAGAGAATGAGTTTATATATGAGCTTAATTTTAATTTTTGCTTTTGAAAACCCCACTTTTGTAATGTCTCTTTGTCCTTTTTTAATACTCTGTTTTTCACGCTTGTTTTCTTTTGTTTCTTACAGGTGGATTGGTGCTCAAGATGACTTCATTTTTGCAGTGGAAGGTGCTTGGCAATATCAAAAGATGCTTAGGAGCAGCTGGGAACCAATATTACATATGAAAAGATAAAAATACATCATAAATGAAGATAAAAGCAAGATACTCTGTTTTCACCTCAAAACCAGTTTTGAGCTGAGAACTACATTCAGCTTTCAAAATGATAAATTATGGCTTTACCAATCATTATTGGGCTCCTCATGTCCTTGTTGATCATTATTGGCATGTAATTATTGGATTTGACCATGGTGGGACCCTAAAACCTAATGAGACCAAACCCTAAGACCTAATGAAATGAATTACAAAGTGAACATGAGCCATGACTGAAATATATGGAAGAGGATTAGCAAGTACAGATCATGAGGGAACATTTTGAAGAAAAACCTACCATCATTGAAACCATGACCTAATGGAATGCTGTTGGGTTGTGTTATATTCTTTCCATGAGTAACCTACG
>APFE030076507.1:0-11178 GCA_000404065.3 Pinus taeda | reverse complement strand
ATATTACTAATTAATTCATAATTTAGAAATAAAATATTTTAATTTGAATTATTATCTAATTTATCATGAATAGGTCAATCCATAACCAATTATATTATAAAATTAATTTTATTTAGAATTATTATTATAAAACTTGATATTTATATAGAAATAATATATTTAATTATAACAAAATAGTTAGTTTTACCTAATTTCTATTCATTTATCCTAATTTCTAGAATGAAAACAATATTAATATTATAAAAAGAGAATAAGAATATTTAATTTATTAATATAACTTAAATACATTAATAAATTAATTAATATAATTAATTAATTTATTAATATATTAATTCACATAAAGTAATTTAATTAAATAAATCACTCGGGATTCTATTCATTTTACCTAATTGTGGTCATTTCTAGAAATAAAATAATAAGAGTAATGAGAATATTTGATTTATTAATATATTTTTTACCTTGGTCCAGAGTCAATAATAGTCGTTTTATAGCCGTTGGAGTCTCTGCACTGTCTATTTAACATGCTATGCCAGATCTGCTTCTTCAACTTGTCCTGACGATGAACCACACTAGTTGGTTCGAAACGCGTCGACAAAAACTCTTTCATGTGATTTATGCCGAAGCTCTTCTTAACAAATAAATTATATTTTTTTATTTTAATTAAATAGATAGATAAAATATTTGTATTGATAAAATAATGGTAATTATTATTTATGGGAAAGCTCATAACATAATAAATATTTTGAAATTGTGATTTAACATATATTACATTTTAATAGAAAGTTTTTTCATTTATAATAAATATTTTGAAATTGTGATTAACATATATTACATTTTAATAGAAAGTTTTTTCATTTATAACTGTGTTCGTGTTAAATAAAATAAATTTTTTTGACCCATGATATTTTGGGAAGTATCATGTGCCTAATCTTACTATGGAACTCATGAGAGATACATTACATTCATCAAAATAAAAAGATAGTTTAATATCTAAGATTAGGGTTGATCACCTACTTACAATGTCTTAACCTTTTTATCTTCTATCCTTTACTATCACACCATAGTGTCTCATTAAATTTAAATGTAATAATATTTTTAATATCATTATTATTCTAGCCCACGGGGCATAGAATAGACGATAGGGGGTGTACTATTAAGTTACTCTGTGGTGTGAAGGTCATATGTTCTAAACCCTATGGGCAAAACTAGCCAGTTAAGGATTGGTGTGGCCCAAGTCGAGTGCGATCCTTGGGTGATTTTGACGGCTTAGATGCCCCTGGGTCACGGTTTCTCAAGCCACGGGTCAAGCCTAATGTAATCTCCAGAGAACTCAAACAACTTGACAAACAAAAAAAATATATTATTATTATTTTATACATTAATTTCTTTCTTTAATCTCCAATGATTTAGCTAAGACTTAGCATATTTATGCAACTCCTATTTGAGTTGTAAATGGTTTTTACTAAAGTTTGAAACAATTTTTAAAAACTTCTTCTCTTCCATGTTGTTTATCTTGTTCTTGCACATTAGGTACCTTGTGAAGGTGGTGCTCTCAATGGACTCTCTTATATGAAATGAATAAAGATTATTTATGTAACATGTATACTTTTAGATTAAAAATAATATCGTTTAAAAAGTTGCCCATTAAGTATAGAATAGTTGGCCACAAAGTGTATTATCAAGGCACTCTTTATATAAAGGTCATTGGTGCAAAACCCACTAATCTCGTTAAGAAATATATATATATACTCTATATATAGTCTAAAAATTTCGACAAACACATTTAAAATTTAAAATTTGTAAACCAATGTTAACAATCTCAGTTTAAAATTCAAAATTGTAAGTTGAAGTCAAAACATCTCAATTTAATATTCAAAATTTAGCCAAGACTTAACATATTTATGTCACTCCTATTTGAGATGTAAGTGGTTTTTACTAGAATTTGAAGCAATCTTTAAAAGTCTCTTGTCTTTCGTGTTGCTTATCTTGTTCTTACACATTAGATACCTTGTGAAGGTTGTGTTCATAATGGACTTGCTTCTATGAAATGAAAACAAAACTATAAATGTAACATGTGTACATTTGGATTAATAACAATATTGCTCAAAAAGTTTCCCATGAGATGTAGAGTAGTTGACCATAAAGTGTATTGTCAAAGGGTGCTTTATATGAAGGCCATTGGTACAAAAACCAATGAGTCTAGCTAACAAATACACACACATATATAGTTTAAATTTTTTGGCAAAAAAGATAGGTCCCTCCACAAATTAGCTAATGGAGTGGCTTTAAAAATATCCTTGAAACATCTTACTTCTTTAGAAATGAGTGGAGCTTTGCAAGCTTGCTCTGCGGCGGCTAGGTTCACCTAGGCACATGAATCACTGTTTTTTGAGTATTTTGTCGTCATTGTGTTGTTGTTCGAGTGTTGTGTCATCGTCATGTTATTGTTTGAATGTTATGTTGGGTTGTCGACGCAAGAGTAAGACTAAGGTTTTTGCCTATTGCTCGCTCTAAACACCCTCAGATTACAGCTGGTTGATTTTTTGTCTTTGTTGGTGAACGGATTTTGAGGGAAGTCAAGCAGGTATTGTGTCTATTGTGTGGTACAATTCATGCACAATGAGTGCCACAAATGAACTTGTGAAGAAGGCAGAGTCAATTCCTTCTTTGGACTTGGGGTTTTCCTCCTCATTGAAAAAGAATGTGGCATTTTTTAAGGAAAAAGCGTTATTGGGAAGGTTTACTACCCTATGGCCAAGTTATGAAGTTGTTGAAGATTAGGCTTATGTCGAATGGGTAAATCATGAACCCACAAGCATTTTTTGTTGTGGAGATGGGTATTACCCATTTCTCTTTGAGAACCAAGAAGATAGAGACCAAATCTATAAGTCGAGTCCTTATTTCATGGGAACCAAAGGCTTGTTTTTCACTCATTGGTCTTTGGAATTTCCCATGATGGAAATTTCATTTGCACCAGTATGGATGAGATTGACATTTCTTCCTCTTCTTTGTTGGGGTGAGGGCATTTTTAAGGTTATATGAGATAAACTAGGTCGATTTATTTCTAGTGACATGAAAGATGGGTGCAATTTTTCTTGTGTCAGAATTTATGTTGAAATGGATTTCTCAAAAGACCCCCCTGAGACAATTCAACTAAATCTAGGTGGTTGGTCTCACCTCCAGGCTTTGGATTATGAACAGGTTCCTTGCAAGTGTAATCTGTCATGAATATGGACACTTCGTAAAACGTTATCTAAAGCTTTAGTTTCTTGAAGCTTTCCAAATCCATCACTTCTTCTAAAGAAGAGCAAGGTGAAAATAAGCAAGGATTCATTCCAGATAAATGGAAACATAAGAAGTATGGAAATAAGAAACAACATCTATGTAAGGTTGAATCTCAGTATCAACCACTTTCTAACAATAGTTTTGAAGTCATGAATGTTCCTGAGATAGAAGGTGAGAATCTTGAGGCCCAGGTGAATTTGCCATCTAGTAATACTCTTGTTTCAAAGGTCCTTCCTGATTCGAAGGATGGAGAAGACTAAGATCAAGACTCTCCAAAGAAAACTTTCGCAGTGGCAAAAGTGATTCCTTTTTCATTGAAAGATGAAGAAGTTGGTAAGAAGGTCAAGCAGAGGTTATCCTCTTCTCTTTCATATTCATATGTGCTCAAAAATCAACGTTCTTCCCCACCGATAATAAGAAATAGGAAGTCAAGTCCCACTAGCACAACCGGTTGAGGATGGGCCTTATTAGCGAGGTGACCCAGGATCAAACCCCACGGATCCTGTTGTGCATGTGTTAGGGGCAGGATACATGCTAAAATCCAGTCAGCTTAGGGCTAGTGTGGCCCAAGTCATGTGCAATCACCAGGTGATTTTGACTTCTTAGATACCCTAGGTCATAGTTTCTCAAGCCACTAGTCAAGCCTGGAAGAACATAGACAACTTGACGAACAAACAAAAAAACAAGAAACGGGAAAAACCATAGTACAAAGAACTTTGGTCCTGGGATTTGTCTTACCTCCTATGGGTTAAGTGATGGGTCGTCCTCTAGCATCTTATAGAAATCTTCTACTTATGTTTTTCTTGTGCAGACAATTTGTTAAAATTTACTCCTGCTCCTATGAAGTAGTAGGAATACAAATTTGAAGAGTTAGTTTTGGACCTTCCCCCTGTTCTTACTAGTAGGAGGTTGGTTTTCATTATTTTTCGAAATTGTAAGACAAAAACAATGTAATTCTTGATGAAATTACCGCATCCAAAAGTAGACTTTCAATATAATCTATATACTCTTGTTAAGAAACAAAAACAAATTAAAATTTTAAATCAAGTTTAAAAAAACTTAATTTAAAATTCGAAATTATAAATTGAAATCAAAAGTATCTTAATTTAAAATTCAAAATTATTTTTATTTCAGAACGCCTTAATTTAATATTCACAATTATAATTCAATATCAAAACACCTCATCATATTCTAAAAGTAATTAATATACTTTGAACTAAAAAGGAGTTGATTTAGGCCAGAACACTTTAATAAGTCAAAATTATAATCATCTGAAACCTTAACCCAACCCAACTTGTAATTAGAAAATCAACATCAACTAAAACGAAATCTTAATCCAACTTGTAATTAGAAAATCAACATCAACTAAAACGAGTTTCTAGTATAATAAATATCAATGTGAGAAATCGTTTATCCACCCATAGGATTCAAATGTCTTGTTACCAATTCTTTATTTTCTCTCTGCAATTTATTAATAATTCAGTTTACTTAAACTAATTTAAATTACATTTATATATATAAATTATTAAATAAAATAGAATAAAATAACATTTTATTATTAATTTTATTTATTATTATATATCTTTTTAATTTTTATGAATATGGTTGGCGCATTTTTTTTATAAATTTTATAACTTTATGTTTAATAGTAATTATTGATTTAATTATTTATTTCATGGATGTCTATTAGAAAGAGTATATGCTGGGTTGTATTGTATTCTTTTCACGACTAGCCGCATTAGCTAACCGGGGGTCAGTGGGGGGTGGTGCCCCCCTTTCGTTGCGTTGATTGCACAGCGGGGGGCCACACGGGAAGTGGTAGCCCCCCTTGTCTAGGGGGTTTGAGGGGGGCGTGTAGCCCACCTCTACGGGGTTCGGGGCAGTGCCCTAGGGAAAAAAAATTGGACCCTATATTAGGTGGGGAGAACCTACCTATGGTTTTGTGCATGGTTTTCGCACATGGTTTTGCGCGCGATGGTTTTCGGTCCATGGTACTAGATGCTTCGGCATGTATAAATATGTATTGTAACATTGAAAGGAACATAATGAAAAATCAAGCTGGTAGTCCCAGTTTTGGGATATAGGGGAAAATCTCTGCGTATATGTGTTTTATGTGTTATGCTCTCGCATTGTTTATTTTCGATGTTTTAGAATTCGTATGCAGGTAATTTCTGTATGGGTTAAAACCTACAATATATTTATTATGAAGATTTTTATATGGTAAATATCTTGATATCATTTCTCCTCTATAATATTCTCCTTATGCTTGGTTGACTAAAATACAAAAGTAATCTAATTTATACTAGCAAATAGAAAATAATTACATATCTCTGTTGTTTTTTTTGTATTCTTTTAACCCACATCCTTACGAAATTTTTTCAAATCAATTTTCCATAGAATTTCCCACCAATCCCTTTGTTTGAGAGAGTTGTACCTACTCCATCATCACATATTGCCTCATTATTAACTTTTCCCTGAAATCCCAATTTTACACACCATAGCTTCCATGTCTTTCTCTTAATCAATCTTTCTTAACCATGATGGCAATCTCCTCTCTTCTTAGAAACATTAAGACCAACTTCAAGGATAACTTATTCTAAAACTCATTATCATCACCACTTTTCTCAACAGTTACTTTTATTCCTTGGTTTACCAACTTTAATAAGACATGTGAAACCTCAATATTGATCAAGGGATGTGGTGGACACAACAAGGCCCTTACCACCTCATCATGACCCATCAACTCCACCTCAACCCTTCAACCAAGACTATTATTTTTCATAGAACTAAGACATGACCCTATAAAAACCATGACATTTTCATCTTTACCATGACTAATGTAAGGGAACTCAAAAACCTCATCCTTCTCGACTTGGTACCTTTAGGATTTTGTGTATGAGATTTTTATGATGTCATAGTTTTGAATTAACAAAGTCAAATCTAAATAATCATTTCCAAAACATTATCCATTAAATAAAAAACAATTTGGTAATCCCTTTTACAGTAAGGAAATAAATTTGTCTACCTCCAATCCTGCACCAATAGCTTTATTAACAAAGTAGCTAAAAATAACCATAATAGACTTAGCTACAACACTCTAATCTTGAATTCATCCAGTAGAGAGTCATATCTTGAGACCTAGCACCTCCATTTTAATATGAAGCCAAAACCCTCATATTGCATGCTCATTTGATGATCATGATTATTATATTGACTCTTGTGAGTGAAGTTTTCCATGTCTTCTTTTACACACTACAGACATCACAATGTTGGTAAGCAATAATGTGCATGGTTCTTCCTATTGTTGTTATGGGTTATGTAGGATTGAGTATTATATTATATTGTGCAAGTGTGCTTAGGAGTGGATTTCGCAATGTTGATAGATTTCCAGTAGAGGTAAAATCCCCCACTAAGTTGTTAGCAAATTATCGTTTTGTTAGTATTAGGATTTTCCATCTATTTATAAATAGAGATGGAGTTCTCCTTCTGATTCATGTATTGGATCCTATATTTTTGGAATGTTTAGCCCTTGAAGAGATAAGTGAGCAAGAGTTAATCCTTCCATAAAAGATTCATTGAGCATTTCTTATATATTTTGTATGATTTAACTTTAAATATTAAGCTTTATAACAAATGATATCATGGTTATTTCTTGGGTTAGAGTGGAAGAATTGTTTTTAAATATTTTGCATATTTTCAGAGGAATAACTAGGGCTAGCAACTCTGAGATGCATTTCTATAGTTTTTTGTCCGGAACTTAACGAAACAATTTATAGATATAAATCCTCTTGAAAAAATACCCAATTTCAAAGAACACATAATTCAAATATGAGTCAAGGAAGTGAAGATATTACTAATTTAAAATCAACTACTATAGGAATTTTTTTATGAATGTTGTGATTTTCAAAAGAAAATATATTTTGATATAATTCCCAAATTATAGTCAAATCAATGCAAGTTGAAGAAAAGTGGTTGTGGCATCTTAGAATTGAATTTATAATAGAATTCATAGCAAAATCATGAAATTTATACCTCTTCCGAGTTGGGACCACAAAACCCCTCTAGGAAATTACTGACACACGATTGTCTCATTTTTTATGAACACAATTGCAGTAGGGAAATTATTGCCACACAATTATCTCATTTTTAATGAACCCAATTGCAGTAGGACCAACATCACTAAATGCAAAGTGGTTGTTCTTTTTCCAAAATGGAGTCATAATAGCAATTGTAATCAGTATTAAGGACTCTACCCCACCATATGAAGAGAACATCAATGACATCAATCGAGAGAAAGTTATAACTACCAACTTTCAACTTGCATATTCTCTAGTGGTAATGTTACTTTGAGATCCACAAGCAACCTTTTGCTTCTATGTGGATGATCTTTTGGAGATGGGTGGTTCTATTTATTTGGATTTACATGATTATGGGGAGCATTTGATGCATAGTACTCAGTCATTTAATGATCTTAGGTATCATCATTTGGGGTTCAACATGAGTGTTGAGACATGGGACCCAATTTTATGAATGAGCATCTCATATTACTTTAGCATAATGAAATGAGACCTTGGTTTCCTAGACTACTTTATTGTTGCAACAAGAACTTGTAAGAGACCCTAGCTTATGGCAATACATTATCATTATAAGCATTAAGGCAAATTCTTTTTAAAGGGTGATGGAATGATGAGATCCTCGTAAGGGTGTAATGAAGGGTCAAAGGGCCTATTAGAATATTAACAGTTGTATCCATTCAATGTAAGGTTGATTGGGTCCACTATGTTTATGAGTCTTAAATAAGTCCCACTAGATTGTTAACTTCCCGTTATGATCAAGGTTTTCCAACTAGTTATAAATAAGGATGGATTCCTCAATATGTATCGTGTATTGTAGTATATTGTATTGGAGCTTATTTCATTGGGAATTTGTCCCCTCAAAGAGGCAAGTGAACAAGAGTTGATCCTTCCATTAAAAAAATATCATTGTATTGCCACTACCCTACCTTAAGGTTTTTGATATTACATGAAGTATTTGGAATTTATAATATGTTTTTTGATTATGTTTTAAAGGTTAAGGTTCATAATTATTGATATTAGAGCTCTTTATTGGACCAAAGTGGAAGAAAAAAATATAATTTTTGCATATTTCAAAGAGAAAACTAGGACTATGACACTCACATCCATTTCTATAGATTTTTATTTAAAATATGAAGAAAGAAATTATGGATCTTGATTCCTCTAAAAAAATACCTTATTTTGAAAAATAAATATTTCAAAACAGAGGTAAGGAAATGAATCATATTGCTAATTTAAAATCAACTATTATAATATTTTTTCAATAGTTACCACAAGTTTTGCAAAAGAAAATGTCTTTACATAACACCTAGGTTGTGTCCAAACCAATGCCAATTGAAGTGGACTGGTTGTGGAATTTTAGAATTGGAATTATAATAGAACTTCAGAGAAATATCATGAAAGTTATTCCCATTTCATGTAGATAATTCAAAGAAACCCTTTGGGTAATTAACGTCACGCAATTATTTCTCTATTTATGAAGCCAATTATAATAGGGCCAGACCATTAGATGCAAAAAAATTGGGTTCATAATAGAAATTATGATCAATATTAAGGATGTTAGCATCATTTAAAACTCATTGCCTCAAACCATAGCAAAACCAAAGAATAAAAATGTTGAGAAAACAAGGAGGAATGGATCAAATTGTGTTTAACAAATTCATGACCATTATTTAGAAGGATTTGGACCAAATTAAGGAGGTTGATGTCCTTTGACACATCATATCCTTTCATCATATGAGAGTATAATAGAGAAACATATGCCTAGTGTGATTTAAAGGAGGTTTGGGATTATTTGTATATGGAAAGTTGTATTTTATAGGAATACAACTACTCTTCAATGACTCTACCCCTACCATATGAAAAAAAAACATTGAAATAAATTAAGTGCAAGTTATAACTACCCATTTTCATCTTGCATATTCCATATTCGCAATGTTCCTTTTAGATTCACAACCAACCTTTTGTTCTTATATGGATGATGTTTTGGACATGAATGGTTCTATTTATTTGGATCCATGTGACCGTTGTGGGAATTTGGAAGAGAGTACTCAACCATTCATTGAGCTTAGGTGTTGACATCAGTTGGGAGTCAACATGAGCACCAAGAAATTGGGACCTAAGGTTATGTATCATTTTATTGGACTACTTGAATCAACATCACCATCAGAAGTTGTATATGAGACCTTGAACTACTTCAACATATAATCGAAACGTGTACATAGGACCTTAGCTTATGGATGTACATATCACTCTAAGAATTGAGGTCAATGCTTGCTAGAGGATGGAATACTGAGATCCTCCTAGGGGTAATGGGGAGTTAAACACGAGTTAAAGAGCCCATAAGTAATAATCATGGTGGCCATTCACTATAAAGTGTATTAGGTCCATTGTATTTCTTATTATTAAATAAGGCCCACTAGGTAGTTAGCATTGAATAAATGCAATGTGGCCTTATAAAAGAAAACACATTGGGTTATAGTTAACATTAGGTTATAATTAGTGTTTATAACTAGCTATAAATAAGGATGGAGTCCTTGCTATGAATCATGTATTGGAGTATATTGCAATGGAGTTTGCATCATCAAAAAGTTGCCCCCTCAAATAGGCAATTGAACAAGAGATAATCCTTCTATAGAGTAATCATTGTACAATACCTTAAGGGTATTTTGATATATGAAGATGAAAGAATTTTTTATCATATTCTCAAATATATTATTTGTGATTCAATTATAAAAGTTAAAGATCACTAAACAACAAATCAACGACAAATATAACAATATCTCATCCAAACTATATGACGTCTAAATCTTTATTATCAATACTACCATACAAAACTCTTTTACAAATTTATCATATTTTTCGGAACTCTAAATCACAAATATTCATCTAATTTTTTATAAACTACCTTTCCTTCAACAACAACAAAAAAGTATTCTTACTTTCTTGTGTTTATTTGCCTAATCAAAATATGATATTCTCATCCTTTACTACATATTGTTAATATCAATATTATAATATATAAAATTGACAAACACTAAAATTACAAAAATATTATTACCCCAAACATGATTCCTTAATATGTCCAAAAAAACAAATATTATTACACAATATAATTCCTTAAAATGTCCCAAAAAAAAATTAATAGTGTAAATATAATAATATTCAAAATCAACAAACACTAAACTACCAAAATATTATTACACAAAACATAATTCCTTAATATGTCACAAAATAAAATATAAACGAGAATATTATCCAACAAAACCTAATTCCTTAAAATGCCCAAATAAAATATAAAGAGGAACATAAACTTTCAACTTTTTCTCGAGAGAAAAGTTATGATTTGGCCTTCATAAGTCTAAGCAGTAATACCGTGCTTAAAAATAAAGTTATGTTTAAAAATAATAATAATGGATATATAATACCATGTTTTAAAATAAAATAAAATAAATTTAATGGATATATAAATAAATTGAATGCAAGTTTTAAATATTTTATAGAATAATTTATATATTATATATATTCTATATAATTTAAATTTTAAATTTTATAATTTATCAAATATATTAAAATATGACTATAATCATTTAAATTACCTGCGTGGATGGGATGGTTGGTTATTAGCTTCCCTACCAAGTTTAACCTGGGATACATGATCGCCCTATTATGCAGCAATTGTACTTGTTGAATTGTTGTTTATGCAACATATATACGAGATATCCCATTGTAATATAATTGTACCATGATGTAATATATACAGCGTCTTTAAAAAAAATTTCTCTCAAAAAATAAATAAATAAAATAAAAATTACCTATA
>APFE030076502.1:0-57580 GCA_000404065.3 Pinus taeda | reverse complement strand
CCATTTCTTAGTGTTAATATTTTTTTAATTTCAATTATTAGATTATACAAATTAAAAATTTATGATATATTTTCGTTGTGGATTTAAGTTAATATGTTTTCATTATTTATTGATTTATGTGTTTCTATTTTTCAGGAAAATGGAATCAAAGAAAATTTCTGTGAATATGTCTGGACCACCTGAGTTCATAGCTACAAATCTTTCAAGTGCCTCAAATGATAAGAAGATGATTTCAGATTGGAATAATTCAAAAGAGGTCAAATTCCCATCAAGAATCTGGTATGTGAAAGAAAGAGAAAGCCAAAATGTGAATATATATCTATATATTGATATACCGAATGAAAATGGAATTTTTGAGCTGATGGGAAGAGTCATAGATATGTGTTCGGTACTGGACACTGAAGTTGTTTACATACTTACAAAAGCTCCCAAGTCACATGAAAAGATTAAATATTGACTAACATATTCATTAAATGACACGAGAGAGGTATCTACAAAGTTGTGTAAACAAATCGTAAATGAGATGAAACAAAAAATTGTAAATATTGTTATTTATATTTGCATTTTGCTTTCTTGAAAGTGTCTCGCTATATTTTTCTAATTTTGTTTTTATTAACATATGATATTTTGTTTGATAGAATTTTGTTGAAAGTTGTTTAATTAGGTTGAGAGGCATTCATTTCATAGATCATGATATCATGAAAGTTGTCAGCAGTTTTTACTTAGTGTCAGAAGAAGATATGGAAAACAAGAAAAATGTAATAATGGATGATGCTACAAAACTACATCCAAAGGATAAGAAAAAAAGGCCTCTAGTGGATAAATCTAGCAAGGGTAGACAAGTTACTTTTGAGGGTGATGAAGTTGAAACTGACAGTGAAGCATATGTTGCCATTACTGAAGATGACATTGGAACTGAAAAGAGTCGTAAAAAACCCAAAGTAACAATGCCCAAGAATAAATCTGTTGAGAATGTTATGACAAAGAAAAGTATAGTTGAAGATTTTGAAGTAGTCATTACCAGCAGTCAAGAACCTAGTGAAACGTCGAAAGAAAGCAGAGAAATCATTACACTGGGAGCTGAATTAGAGGATGGCATTATCAAAACAAAACAAAATGCCATTCAATAGAGTTTGACAAAGAAAAACTTAATTGATGGTGGTCGTACATTTCAGCTTAATGTCAGACAAACCTATAAGGCAAGTGAAGGACAATGTCAATATCAAGTCAAAAAGACACACCATCTACATATTTACAACTTTAAGACATTGATGAGGTACAATCCATATGCTCATGTGGTTAATTATGTGGTTCTTGTTGATCCAGTTCAAGTTCCCAACAAAGAAGCATTTGATAAGTCAAAATGTTTTGAATACAATTATTATGTGCTTGGGGGGAACCATTCTGTAGAGCTCAAAGACAATTGATGGAGGAATATCCCAATAACCCATGTTTTGAAACAATGAAATGTATCATTTATACTGGTTTATTGGATACAAGAGCAAATTTAGTGGCATGGGATCATAATTTAGATAATGAATATAGGATGTCTATGACTTTCATCCAAAGGGTTAGATTTATTCATAGTCAATTTCAAGAAAAATGCGGTGGAGATAGGATAAATGTTACTGCAGATTTCCGAAGGGAATGTTGTATGGAAATAGGCTATTAGATTGAAGAGAAACCCAATTCAAAAGGTGGAAAACGCAACGTTCCTACTGATATATTCAAAGGTGTTGACAACATTTTCCAATTGGCATTTAGAACTGGAGATGTTCGGAACTTGATTGATGAGATTTTTAGCATGTGGGAAAACATTGGCATTAAAAACTAGGAGGTCAAAAAGTCTAAACCATTGATATGTGGCGGCAGTAAATCAGGTCCTGAATTGAAGCAGCTTCCAGAAGATATGACTATCACACCTTGAAGAGCAATGCAAGGAGTGAAAGATGAAAAAATTATCAAGAAAATATTATCTCGTGTGAAGTCAAGGGAATTATCATTGGAGGAAATGTGTGAGGAATTTCAAAAGTAAGTTTGTTGAATTATTTTTATTTATTTCTAGATTATAATTTTCTTTTAAATAAAACATGTTGTTTTTGGTAGTATTTGTTATACATATCATTATATTGACTTTTTGTTACTTTATCTATGCAGTCACAAAGTTTACATGAAAATTCAACAACAAATGGTTAGATTGTTGAATGAAGATAACTGGGATGATGTTGTATGCAACTATCAATATTCAAGTTCTACATCAACTTTAAAAGCTTTTTATCTTGCATTTAAAAATGTACCTTGATTTACACATTTATCTTTATTCATCTGTGTACTATTTTTAATTTATAACTTACAAATTTATTTGTTTATTTTATAAAAGATGAAGAAGGATGATAATGGAGCGCCAACTAGCTTCAGAACCTTTATTAAAAAAATAAAGATCAAAAGACTGAGAAAGCAATGTGTTAAGAATGTTGAAGTTGATCCAACTCTTACTCATTTCATTTGGAATGGGCTAGACACTGTTCAATATCAAGTAATATAAAGCGACTGTGAAGACATTGCTAAACTCAAACCTAAAAGGGAGTATACCCTAGTTATTGTAGATATTCCGCACGGTTTCCATATTTCAAACATTGACTATGATAGTGACCCTTATACTTATCAAGCTCTTAGTAAAGTGGTTGCAGGATTTGTAGAAGTCACGTCATCACCATTATGGAGATTTGTGACATTTCATTTAGACACACAATTGGCAATGATATTGTCAAGCTTCAGAGGAAAACAAATTCAAGGATGCAGCTTACATGGTAAGACATTTAAAATGTATATTTGATTAATGTTGAAAAATTCATTTATGTACAAGTTGATTGAACTGTTACTATTTCGTGTTACAGGCAAAAGTCAAATCTTCTTAACCGTGATGATCAAGTATTTATAAATGATTGTGAGTTCATTCATATTGATAGTTGGGCAAAAGATGATAGCTATATGTCCATGATTTTTAATTGGGTAGATGGAAAGAGTCATAGCCAAATATTGACTTATGATGTTGTTGTGAGAAAACTAACGTATGAAGGCAAAGAAGAAAAAGAAGACATAGTTAACATTTATCAAAAACCACAATTATTAATTAACTATCTTATAGAGATATGTTCAAATGAAGGAGATTGGTTTCTGGATTTATTTTCTGGCTCAAGTAAGTTTTATTATATAGAATTGAATTTCAATATGTTATTTTTTAAATTAATATGTCATTGTACTAATTTACTTCATTATTTCTGTTGTGCTTGATAATTAGGTACAACATTAGCATGCTTCCTTCAAAAAGGAAGAAATTGCATTGCAATATAAAAAGATCCATTACAGTGCAATTTCATTCAGCAAAGAATTAATGCTCTTCAATTTCTTCCAGTTGCAATGCAAGAAATTGGGTTGAAGAAAAGGGACTTTAGTGAAGGCAAAAAAGGCAAAGGAACCTCAACCACCATTACATGGGATGTTTGGAAAGACATACATTGGGAGATTTGCAGACATCAAAGATCCATTAGAAGACGAAAATGAGTTAAAGGAAGCAGAAAATATTGTGGAAGAAGACAATGGTGAAACTCTAGAGGACGAAGAGTTTGGATTACGCGACATTGTTGATTAAATTTAAGTTATGCTTGGAAATCAAGCTCATTTTTGATAACTATTAAGTAGTTATACTTGCAATGTTTTGACTTTGACATTTTATGAGAAGAATATACACTCAATAAAGGTTATTATGCGTTCAATATTTGTAATATGTGATTTTCGCATTAATTTTTAAGTTAATCATTATTTTTGAAAAAAAATGATATTATTATTTTTTTGACATGAAATTCATAAAAAAAAAAACTATTATTTAACTATTTTTAGTTAAAATTTTCGTGTAAAAATTGTGATTTTCGCATGTCAATTGTCGCAAAAAATGATCAAAACGTGTATTTTTTTAATTATGTTTATGTTAAAAATGGCTATTTTTATGTCCATTGTTAAAAAATATTGTTTTTTAGAAACAATTATTTCTTGTGGATTGAAAAATTAATTAACGATGTATAAATATGTAGAATATCGAAAATTCAAAATATCGACCTTCTTCTTTAAAGATGCGAAACAATAAAAATCTCACTACAAAAAAAATAAAATTAAAATAAAAACAAGAAAATATGAAGAAAAAGGACCACTAAAAATTTATTTATTAAAAAATAATTATTTATATTTCTATCATTTAGAAAGTAAAAAAAATAAAAAAAAGCCATTTAAAAAAAGGGCTTGGTGTAGAATTACCACGTTTTTAAATCAGCGTAAAAAAACACTACCATTATAAAACGCAATGTACATAAAAAATTTATAGTGCCAAAAACTAAGCTCTAAAAAGCACATGTGTGTTCTACAACTCCCCTTTTCAAAATCGGGTCACTTTTTTTCTATCTGTACAAAACGGGTAACAGTGTGGGTTCCCGTTTCAAAGTTTACATTGTTCTAGGTTAATACAGATTATAATTGCGAGCAAAATCCTTTGTTATTTGTGTGTTTATATATTGCAGGATTGAACATCTCCCAAATCATAGTCACAAGTTTATTTATTTCTCTATAAATTGGTTTATGTGTATTTATGTGTTATTGTGTAATTTCAAAGTTGGGTTAAGTAACTGAGTTGAAGGAATAGTCTATGAAAGGTTGTTGACTAGACACAGGTCTCCCAGTGTTGTAAGATTCTGAATCAAGGTTCTCTTCTTAGGTCAGGTCATCTGTAATCTTTTTTTGAGTTTGAATTCTAAAAGCCCAATATCTCAACGCCCTACTCTTGAATCAATGTAATGTTTATGCTTGTGTCAAGACATAAACATATTGGGTCGTTTAATTAAAATATCTTTTACATAGTTCACTGAAACTCATAAACCCTAATTAATTGACACCTGAATTCTTGATCACCTAGTATCTTAATCTCCCAAAATATTTCCATTTCAAGGTTCCATCAGCAAGGTTACACATATCGAATCAGGATGAGACTTTGTTCAGAGTAGCATATTGAGAAATCCCTAATCCCTAATACCCTAATATCTAAGGGAAAAAAATTTAGTTGATGGAAAAATTATCTTTATATTGAGATGTGAAATTGTTTTTTTTACTAAGATAACTCATATCAAGTGATTTATAAAATGTTCTAGACCAATGCATGTAAGTTCCAAAATTATGATATGTTGAAACCAAAGAGCCGATGAAATTAATTAATGTAAAGGAGTATTTTTCATTTGACATACTATCTATACTGAGACATAAACATACTAAGGAAATTTGCGAGGTGCGTGGATTCCCAATATCTTGGTGAGTTGGCATTATGATATGTCCAATATTAGAGCTGAAGGTAAATGATGGGAACTAGTTCCTTTGGGTTGACGGAAAGGTTTCCAAACATTGTGAAGTATTCTAAGGATCAACAAAGGACATATAGCTTGAGAGAGAAAGTTGAAGTGTAAGAGGAAAAGGTCCTAGTTGCATCAATTATTGTTATCAGATGACAAAGACTTAAGGTAAAATGCAAGTTCTCTCACTATAATTTGTATAAAGTTATGCAAAATCTCTTATTTGATTGTGTGGTAGAACAAGCATGGATCAAAGCAACATCTTATTGCCTTTATAAACCTACTTGCTTAACATAGTGAAAATCATCACAACCCTAATTTCATGAAAACAATAGTATGTAGGACTTAGTAAAGCATCATTGCTATCCTACTCATTAATACAAGGCCTATTGAACCCACGAGGACTTTACTCAATGAACCTCTAATATATCATGTGCGTTCATAGCATACTAAACAATACTTTTAATTTGACTACATATTGAAAAACGCCTCTTAAAATCACATTATTTAACCCCCAACCAATACAAACCCAATATTGTAGGTATTTATTTTTTCATTAACATTAAGCTTAATTTTTTATACTTACCAATATGAAAACCCTTTACTTTTATATATACTCAATATATTATATGATAAGAATATTTCATTTTCTAAACAAACATAAAATCTATATATAATTGCTTTTTTTAAAAATATTTTTTAAAATGACCCAAAAAAGAAAACCAAAAAAAACTAAACTATTCTTTTATTTCCCATTTTTTCTTACTACTTATAATATCGAAATACCTTTTCACCCCACACCAACTATTTTTAATATAAAAGTACAAATTAATTATATTTAGAGGTGGTCCAGCGTGGAGTCAACCTAAAAACTTTCTAGGGTCAATATAATTAAATAGGTAAAAGTTATAAACGTTTAAAAGGATATTTGTCCACATTGTGCTTCAGATAGCATACCTCCATATAAAGTGAAAGTGTAATGTTGACCAGTGAAAAAATATTCTATCTTGAACATTCAAGAGAAGATATTTGACCTTCCATAACTATTGCCTCGTCATTCCACTGGGTTTAGAATTAATTAAATGCAACAAGGATTGGATGAATACTATTGTTAGACTGAAATATATGTTTAATTAAATGTAATATAGTTTAATTGTAATTTTGGGTTGGTAGTTATTTAAATGTATTATTGTTTGAATGTAGTTTTGGGTTGGTAGTACAGTGATTATTGGTGATTGAGAGCATGATATATTTTCTTATTAATGTTAATTTAAATTTAAGCGATATTAACAGATATATTTGGCTATTTGTGATAAGATTTAGAGTTAGCATCTTATCCACTTGATATCTTAAATTATTGATATATCTAATCTAATTACACTATTATTGATATATCTAATTTAATCTAGTATTAAATATACTTTATAATTCCATATTATTCTATATTATGAATTAGACTATTGTCTGATTGGAAAAGTTTGCATGTAGAGATAACGTTGGTCAATTCAATCGCAAGCACTGGGCACTTGGTGATGTGGAGGGATTCACAATTTGCAGGAACATATCGCTATGGAGGTGGGGAGATTCTCTGTTGGGCACATAACGATGAGATATAAAAATACAGGTGATGAGATATGAGATATAAAAATACAGTAATGTCACCTCAACGTTCTTTTCTTTATTCCGGAACGGTGAATACCATCAAAAATCTAGCTGAATATGGTCAAAAGGCATATACTTTTCGTGTTGGCAAACGTCCTCTGAGGAATACTCAGAATTATGAATATCAATCCCAACACTTAGCGGATAAGAAAATCACAGGCGGCTAATAATCCCAAAACAAATTACATTGTTTATCAATCCCAATAATTAGCGGATAAGAAAATCACAGGCGGCTAATAATCCCAAAACAAATTACATTGTTTAATTATTATAATAGCATAGATTTATTTTAATATGAGATTCATTGTTTAATTATTAAATTAACATAGATTTATTTTAATATGAGATTTAATATAGAGATTAAATTCTTTTTTAAATCAATTTTTTTAAAATGCAAAATATAATAATATTATTTTCATCATTTTATTTTAATTATTTTATAATTATATTACTTTTATTTTTAGTTAATATTTTTTTATTTATAACATAATTTTTAAATGTTCTTTTTTATTGTAAAAAAAAGAGACAGAAGGACATACTTATGTATCTTTTCGGACATACTTAAACATCTCCTCATACTGAACTGTAGAATGAACCTCTAAGCTTAATGATTAAGAAGTTTTTTTAAGATTGGCCAAACAATTTTTAGTTAAGCTGAAGTGCTTTTATAATTAAATATATTGAAACATTCAGATTACAAAAAGTTTATAATTTAAAATTCTATGATTTTAAGCAAATTCCATCTATATTATATTAAAATAACTCCAAAACATATACAACAAAATATCATGTAAAAGTTTTAATTTCTTTTAATTATTTTTTATTTAAAAACTAAAATTACATTTCTAAAATGAACATGCCTATTTACTGATCCTTCTTTTTTTCGATGTTTACATTATTCAACTATTTTTACTATTATTATCTTAAACAATATATTTTTTCCTAAATCTAGACATTTATTATATAATAATCAGATAGCTGCCTAGTATTTAAAAAATTAGCAATAAAATCGTATCAAAAAAAATTAAATTATTAAATAAATCGTAATTTTTTAATTAATAATAATTAAATCATATTAATAGAATTATATTCATGGGTAAGAATCCTTAACTTTATAACTTTATATCCACACTTACATTGGTAAGAATCCCTAACTTTATATCCACACTTCATATCGAAATTCTGAAGTCTCCCCTTTCTTGAATTTTGCCCGGAAGACTTCTCATGGCAACGAATTCTGTCCCTCATTTGAAATGTATCTGTCTGAAGAGTCCATTCTCATAAATGGTGAATTATGGAAAAAAAACCCAAAAACTAAGATTATTTTTTTAAGAAAATAATGTTATATTTTTTATTTAAAATTGTGTACTTATTACTTATTTAACATTGAATTATTCATCTATTTCGCTGGGTGTAGAATAAATAGTGAAGGGTGTTTGGTTAAAATATGGGTGAAGAATAAATAGTGAAGAGTGTTGAATTATTCATTTATTTCGCTGGGTGTAGAATAAATAGTGAAGGGTGTTTGTTTAAAATATGGGTGAAGAATAAATAGTGAAGAGTGTTTGGTTAAAATAAGTGGGGGTGGAAAGATCACGAAATTTTGTATCAAAAAATCTAGTTAGGTTAAAGACTAATGTGGTTTATGGCGATTACTATTTCTAGGTGATTTTGATGGCTTATCACGGCTATACAAACATACTAGTCCGAACTCACATTACCTAACTAAAAGAACATTGAATTATCCACCTACCATTAAAAAGTTATAAAAACAACATAACTACATATTTTGACTTCTTGTAAGTGGAATTCCATTACCAAACTAAAAAAACATTAAATTTACAAAAAGCAACATAACTACATATTTTGGCTTCTTGTAAGTGTAATTCTTGTGGTGAGGGGGCTGGGTGAAATCCACTAGGTCTGGGGTCAAACCACATTGAGTATATTATCCTCCTATGGTGTGTGGCTCAAGGAGTAGACTCCCCTTATCTGTGAATCTCGGCTCTTGTCAAAATCATAAGGAATAAGTATATCTTCTTGCACGTTGTTGGATGTACTCTTGGTGTTATAGTGGCAGCTACGAGAATTGATCCTGGGTCTTCCTCAGATTAGGTCGAGCAGTTACCGATTCACCCTTACCTAAAAAAAGTATCACCAAAAACTTGTAATGGTTTCATTATAAAGTTGAAAGCTCTTTTCAACCAGAAATTGAATTTCATACACTAAATCAAATTAGGGATGTAATTTACTTATCAGAAAGGAGTTACCAAAACTTAAATCAAGTTAGAGAGGTATTATTTACTTATCAGAAAGGAGTTACCAAAAACTCGTAACAAAATTCAAAGTTTTTTTTAACAATAAATTTAAATTTATAAATTTGGTCAATTTTTTTAAAATGAAAATATATTTTTATTTCATATAAAAAATATATATCTATTGTTTTTAATATTAAAAAATATTTTTATAATCTATAAAAAAAATGTATATAAACTTGTAACAAGATTCTAAGTTTTTTTTTAACAATAATTTTAAATTCCTAAATTTGGTCCAAATTTTTTTAAAATGAAATATATTTTTATTTCATTTAAAATATATATCTAATTTGTTTTTAATTATGAAAAAATTTTATAATTTATAAAAAAAAAAACTGAAATTACTGATCGTTATAAACTCAAAATATCATGTATATATATGAGGGAACTACTCAACATATCACATGAAGAAAAAATTACTACAATATTTATAAAAGTCACCCGAACTAAACCCAGTGAACTAAATTCTCTCAACAAAACTACAAGTTGCTTTCATAATAAACTAATATGGAATACATAAATAAAAACACCCACAATTTACATTGGATTCTTAATTATATTTATATTAATAGCATTGGCCATTTCCAGTATTGGACAAGAACATGAACAATAACCATCTTTATTACAAAGTGTTTGTGGACCTGTGCTGTTAATTCTGATCAGAGTTATTCTTTGAAGGCATGTGCAGAGTTACTCTTTGTGCTCATATTCTTAGTATTCATACCAGCTACACTTTTTCGAGAAGTTTGTGCTTTTTATAAGAAATAATGAAATTTTTTATTATTTTAGTTTTTCACAATAAGATAATGTTGTTTTTATTTATGAATCTGGATTTTTTTTATTTATTTTTTTGGTAAGTAAGTATTCACGGGATTTGAATTAGTAACTATCCCAAAGAGTACCTTAACAATACATCTATTCACCATCAATCTAAAGCTTAGTAAGCTGAGATCATCTTTAATCATTATCTAATTTATTTTATTGTAAAAAAATTATCCAAATAAAATTTATGGATGATTCATGATCCCAAATAGAATGAATGTACAATTTCTTCACCATTAAACTGCACGTTGGTTCCATGCTGCAATAAGCAATCACCAGCTAAATCTGATGCCTTTTTCTTATTATTTTACATTTATAAGTTTTCATGGTTATTCATCATCGAAATTTGATAGCTTTTCTTTATTATTTCACGTGCATATGTTTCGATGGTCAATCAAATGTTTCCATGGTCAATCATGGGCTGTGAGGCTTTGAAATTTTCAAAAGCAGACTTGTCATTCAGCTAAAAAGCTCCAAAATCTTGTTTAGTTCAATAGACTTGATATTGCTCAAAAGTAAAATGGTTTCCCTTGCACGCATTAGGTTGGACTTAGTAATAATTTTTCATGGCTGCTCTCATTCACAACCTATGGCTGGTAGCCTATTTTATTTGTTTTTTATAAAGATGTGTGAAAATGGGCATCCATGGAAGAATCTAAATCAAAGTTAGAAACCTGTAGTTGATGATACACATAGATTTTATTATAAGATCACGGTGAATTCACAAATTGTGTAGCAGTTCAATGCTATTAGATTTGGGCTTTAATCATTTGGGTTTGTGCATGTTATGATATGATAAAATATAACTTAAAATATAATATGAGTATTGGATTGTTATAGTATTATTCAACACTTTTGTAGACTTAATGTTCTTTTATGGTACTCGGAAGTTCCTTTCTTTATGCATATTTGACTTTATTGTAAAAAAAAGTATTTCAAATTTCATATATTATTTTGCTTATATTAAATCGCGTACATACGCAGGTCTTATAACATTATACCTGTGTATACCTTCTAAAATCTTGAAAAATAAAATAAAAAGCTATTTTTCTGGCGGGGTTTACAGGTTTTACCAAGAGTCCACCTACAAGAATATGTGGCCTAACTGAAATAACCAATTTTAGGTGGTATATATACACCCTTAGGTAGACCTAATTCATACAAGAAGAAGGATATCCACGTTGTACTCGAATTCTCCTAGATCAAGTCTGTTTTGCCAATGATTTTAGAATTAGTCTTTTAGACCATGGCACTAAGAATCACAATGACCATTTTGAAAACGTGGTCACTATATAAGAAAATGAATGGGCATTTTGAAATTATACCTACTTTAATTTAATGTTATTAAAGTAGTGTATAGAAATTGAGATGTTCTATTATTTATTATAATAGTGTATAGTTTCCCATCAAATGTAGAATAGACGATGATAAAGTGTACTCTTAAGTCACTCCATGATGTGAAGGTCACCGATTCGAAACTTTGATGGAAAAAATGCAGCCATGTTAAGGGCTAGTGTGGTCTAGGTTGAGTGTGTTCCCCAGGTGATTGACAACTTAGATTCATTTGGGTCATGGTTTCTCAAGCCATAGGTCAAGCTTGAAGTAATCTCTGGAGAACTCATACAACTTAACAAAAAAAAAGTGTATAGTCTTTAATTTAAACAAATTTAAGATGTTTTTATTCTATATATATATATAAGTAATGATTTCCTTAAAATCTACACCCGCACCCAACAACTACATGGGAAATCAAATCCATTGGCTCTACTGGGAGAGGGTCCTCATAGGAAGGAATTACACATGTTACAAAAACACTGTATTGGACATTGACTATTATAGGTGGTTGACATACATAGACTTTGCAAAATTGTCCAAGAACTAAAACACATTTACAGTATGAGAGCATTAGAAAGGAGGAGAAATAGTGTTATTTTGAGCAAGTTACAAAGGTCAATTAAGGTATAATATCAAGTTGTGAGTGGGTTGGCTAGATGCACTATTGTCGAGGTTGTGATTTTCATTGACTGTGAACTGCCACTTTAGTTCTTCAAGCTACTGATGAAGAGCATCGATTTCATCTTCTTGATGGGTTATTTTAAACTTAAGGGTTTGAATCTCATCCATCAGGGAAATTGAATTTGTCATTTGTTGTTGAAGTTTCCAATTCATATACATGTTTTCAAGATGAAGAGCTTCTGGTTGTTGAGTGCACTGTCTACAGATGCTATTACCATCTACTGCAGTATATTTAACCTTCTTGGTCGACATTGTTTGATTGCACAAGGAATGTTACCAAGTGTCAACAAGAACATAGCAGTAATGATTCATAAGATCAATGGTATGCCTGCTAGGAAAAGTACCTAGGACAACCACAAATTAAAGACAGATAAATTTCAGCTAGAGAATAGTTACACAGAGAGGGTCGAAGGAGTGCAACAAATTTTAATAGGGAGAGATAGTGCCAACATGATGATCCACTAGGCTAGGGGCACCTAGGCCAAAGGGAGTAAGGATCAAGGAAGACTTCAAATGATGTGTGTGGAGCAACATAGGGCAATTGAGAGTCGAAATAGCAGAGAATTCCACACAAAAGGAAAGGGGATACCTAAGAATAGGAGCACTAAGTAGAGGAAGGTCGACCTACAAAGAAGAGCACTGGTGAATAGGAACGGGTTAGCGAGTAGAGTAGTCATGGGCTAGACTAATACTAATTATTCCCTCACATAATGACTAAGAGGCAGGGGATATCCAGGTGAGGAAGTGAATCCAAAAATTGCACCAACTAGCACTATAAAAAGCACCTATGAAGATTCTATAAATGATGCTAACAGATACAAGAATCCAATTCCCTTATAAAGTATCAGAAAATTTTACTCGTCTTGGATGAGTTAGCAATGGGTGCCATTGAATAGAGTTGTGCAAAAGCTCACAATGATCAAGTAAAGGAGAGCTTTGAAGATAGGAGCAAATGAAGGCCATTAAATTAACCCAAAAACCATAAATCCCACACGTGATGCCAATCGGGTTGCCATTAAATTAACCAAAATACCAGAAATCCCACACGCAGTGTCAATCAGGTTACCGTTAAATTAACCTAAAACCTGGAAACCCCACACGCGATGTCAATCATATTTCCATTAAACTTCATTATGGCACCCATCCTTGAGACCATCAATATGCAAGGTGCAATGTTAGATTAATACTGAATATTTCGTTTAGTCTCAAATCTCAATGCATGTGAAAACCTTGGGAGAAATTCAATTGCATGGGTCACATCCTCACAAAAATCCACAACACCTTGCATTAATCGCCACCTTTCTTCATCAGAGGCACTTAAATTTAAAGTAGGAAGCTTAGAGTAGGGGTCCAAATCATGTACATTATAACCAAGGAAGGGGATGGCGGTTGCAATCATGTGATGTTTCTCCAACCTCAAGATCCATTAATTTCAGTCCAACCCAGTTTTAGAAGGCAAGTAAGATTAGCTCATCTTTCAACTTCTAAGTTTTGGCATTTAAGGATGTGAAAGAAGGATTTGATAGGGAATTAATGAAGGGCATGGGTAATACTTTGAAAAAGAAGTTTGAGATTATTTTCTTTAGGGAAAGATCATTTGCCAAAATATTTTATTGTGAGTAGGAGTCCCAAAGGATTGTGATTTTAGAGATATCTAGATATTTTGTCAAGTTTAATCCAAGCAAGAGGCCATACATTTTAGCTTTGATTATTAGTCCCCTTCTCAAACTCTCATAAATACTTGATTATTGGCTTTCCTTCAAAATTAAAAATAACCCTTCAAAATTAAAAATAACCCTTCCCTTCATATCACCTTTTTAATTTATTAAATATTATTAAATACATATTTTGAATTATATTTATTTTGATATATAATTTATTTTGGAAAAAAAAATATTTTACTATTATAAATCATTTATATTTAAATTTTTTTTTATCATTTTGATCGTTAAAATGTTAAATAGTTGAGTGATGTTAAGGTACATAAATATCATTAAATTATTACTAATATAGCTTTATTATGTGTCATAAAGGTTGGGTAATAATGCTTTTTTCTAATAAAAACATTATTGGGAAATGAAAACATGTAAGACTTCTTATTTCGGGATTGCTGGGTATGTAGTTTTCGAAGGCATTTCACATCAGCTATCTTATAAAGAGCATGAGTTGGCCAAAAGTATGAATGTTTTTACATGAAGCCCATATTAAAATGCATTATGATGTATTTTGATATACAAAATAAGCCTAAGTATAAAAGTAAAACAGATTTTGGTATACAAACTGTATATTTTTAAAAAGGTTGTGAGGTTTCTAAAATTTTATGGGATATAGTAAAGCTATGTAGAAACACATCAACCATTTTTAAAATTGGGTGGATTATAGTAGAATGATGAGGGAAAATATTAAGGAAAATTTAGTTTAGTAAATCATAATAGAAATATGTGGAAAAACATTAAGACATTTTCAAGTTTAGTGGAGTGATATGCAAAGCTAAGATGAAGATATTGCACAAAGTCATATGTTATGTTATTGATAAACATATTTTGTTTGGCTATGGTGGATTGCCTGCATTATATGTATAGTGGATCAAATGCATTCCACGGGTCTCCGTAACATATGTGATTTCTATGTGAGGCATAGTGACACATCTGATGTGTTATCAAAACCTTCTTAGGTTTTATCTTTGCAGACAACACTGTGGACATTTACAATTCCTACTCTGTTCCTCACAATGATTCCTCATACTAGGCATATCGGTTAGATGGGAAATAAAAATTTAAACCCATGTCTCTGGTGGCAGTCATTTCGGCCTCTAGAATTCACACACAATGCCAGCTGCTAGCGCTCTTGAGGGTTCTTAGGCTAGGTAGGTTTATCATCTTTCAAAACCCTAATTTTGCAAATAATGAGGTTTAAAAACACCCTTGTTGCCCTATACTGCGACCTTATGCTGGTGGGATCCGTAATTTTAGAGGGCACTATTGGTAGTATTAATGGGTTTGGGCCACTAGTGATAAAGAGTTGAAAAACTATGTGGGAGATGGAATGTTCATTTAAGCATAGTACGAAGTTCATGGAGAAGATGGCTAATGTTCAATTAGAGGATGCCTTGAACGATCTCATCAGTGAGGACAATTTTCTTACAAAGGATGATTTGAATCAACCCAACCCATTTCTTCCATCGTAGGGTTCTTCCTACAACCAAGTTGAGGTTATTGCTAATTTTTGAAACTAGGGTCAAATTCCACATTGGACAACTCAGATGACGAAGATGATGTATGCATTAAATTCCTCTTTTCGAGAGGACCAGAAATGACCTAAAGATTATCTAATTCGGTTAAACAGAAGTTAAGTTTTGAATTATTTTATTCATGCATACATTATGGAATGGGTCGACCCTAACCACATGAGTAACTACTTGGGTCAATCTTAACCCTAAGTTAACCCTTGGGAAAACCTTTAAAAGGAAGAAACCTTAAGTTCGTTTGATTACATCATCATCATATTTCTATTCTTCTATCTTGTCTTGGCTCACATAGGTACGTCGAAAGGAGTTCACACAGGGTCCAAAACTAGACGTGAAAGGTTCGCTATGAGTTTGGGTTTTCTGGATTTCAGTTGTTGGCAGATATCACGGAATTTTAGTCCTTGGTCTGGGCATAGAGCAGGAAAGGGAGTGAATCTGGATCTTCAATCTCTCAGAGATAGTTCACTGAGAGTGACTATGGGTTTAGAGACAAATTTAAAAGTTCCTACCCCCGATCGCTCACACAAGGTAACCCTAGGAGTGACCCTGTCTTCTCAGTCTCTTGCACAACTTGGCAAGGGTGTGACTTTGTTTCGTCGCTCGCTCGCATGGCTTAGCAAGGAGAGACTTTGGATCTTTACTGTTCAGTGTCAAAGTCACACACATAGAGTCCTCCTTGGATCGACTTTGCAGTCATAGTTATTTGCATATTGTATTGTGCGAGCAACCCAGAAGTTTCAGTCACTCGCAAATAGTGTTGATGACGGCGACCCAGTTTAGATCTAGGGTTTTGATATCTTGGCATCAACTGGCCTGAGTGATCTGATATAGCTTGGTTTCTCTGTTGTTATAATAGATCCGTAGATCTATAGATCTGATTTATTGTTATCCGATGCAAATCATATGTATTGGGCTCATTGTACTCTCTGCTGAAATCTTTTTATGACGATCTACTAAAGAAGAAGATTTGAAAGGGTTCCCCCATAGTGGGGTTTTTCCTTGGCCTTGGACCAATCTACTATCTCTTATGGTTTTGTTGTTGTCTTCTTTGTCACTACTTACATTGTTATTTCTTCAATTACATTTATGATTGATTATTCTACTAATAATTGGATGCATTGTTAATGAAAAGATAAATTGGGCTAAAGTAACTAATACAACATTGAAAAATCAAAAAAATTTAACATGGTATCAAAGCTAAGGTGAAGGACAAGCCCAAACAAAGACAAGCATTGAAGCCCTGTCTTTTAGATAGCAGATTCCTAGGTCAAGGTCAAGATGTCATCTTCTACCTTCAAGGAGCATGAAAAGCTAGTTGATGCATCAAACGTTGTTGCTTGGAAAGTCATATTGGAGATCATAACTAGAAACAATGATGTGCTAGAATACATCCAAGGAAGAATGCCCGAGCCTCTAGGAAATACTTCTGGTTCTCTCAAGAACAGGTACAAGAAAGGTGATTCTAAAGCAAAGAAAATTATAGCTGATGGTTTACAAGATCATTTACTTTCTTATGATGGGAATTTAAGAAAGTCTAAATATATGTATGACAAGATATCCAACATGTATGAAGTGATCAAATTGAATGAAATCATCACTCTGAAAGATTAACTCAAGGAAACTAAGATGAACAAAGTGGAAACGGTTCAATCCTACATTATGAGGATCTCTCGCCATAGAGATCAATTGCAAAGAGTTGAAGAAAATGTGCCTGATAGAGAGCTAGTAGTTGTGACTCTTAGAGGTCTCCCTCCTATTTGGGAAATCTTCATTACTACAATTAGCCACAGCAATGTCCTTCCAACAATTGATGAAATTGTTGGAAATCTTACCCAAGAAGAGTCAAAGATGATTACAAGAGGAAAGATTCGAAAACATGAAGAGGGGGACCTATCTGCATATATCTCTTATGACAAGAGGAACAAGGAAAAAGGAGGTCCATCAAGGAAGCCTCCTTCTCAGAATTGAAAAGGAAGATATGAAAAATCATTATCTCACTTTGAATGCTTCAATTGTCACAAGGCAGGTCATTATGCTCGTGACTGTGCCAAAAGGAACAAGAGGCATCACTACAACACTAGAGGAAACTTCAACTACAAAAGAAGAAAGGACTATGAAAATAAGAACCATGATAGGAGGTATGAAAGAAGAAGAAGAAACTCCTCAAGTGACCATGAAGAAAATCATCCTCCTCAAAAGAAATCGAAGGCTCCAACGTATGAAAGTAATGTTGTAAATAAATATGAATACATTCTCATTTCTGCGTTTACCAGTTCTTCTCCATCAAATTCGTGGGATAGTTTGTTGGTCGATAGTGGGGCCACTCATCATTTCTTTGGTTATAAAAATGTCCTCTCTATTCTAGTAAAGAGGGAGAGTAAGCTAAATATCATTCTTGGAGACAAATCCACTCATCCCGTGGAAGGCTTTGGATCCGTCAAATTTAGTTAAATGATGGGGAATTAGTTCTATTGCATGATGTCATGTACTTACCAGGATTAATGAAGCACTTGGTATCTATATCTGAATTGGAAGACAAAGGGATGAGGGTTGCCCTCATCAAAGGTAATCTTCTAAATTGGCCTGCTGATTCACCCATTAGGGATGCCTCCACACTAGGATCAAGATTTGAAGGACTCTATAGGGTCACTGGAAGACCTCTCATTACATTGGTACCACAGACTAGCTCATCTTCATTATGACGCACTTCCAAAATTGAAGAAATTGGTCTCTGGTATTCTCGATATGTAGGCTCATCATGATGGATTTTTCCCAGGTTGTGTAAGTGGAAAGAAAACAAGGGGACCATTTCCCTCTAGTAAGAACAAAACTAGTGACATCCTTCATCTCATTCATTCTGATATATGTGGTTCGATGCATGTACATTATGTTGGTGTTCATCTCTACTACATTACCTTTATTGACAACTTCTCAATAAAGACATGGATATACTATCTTAAGAACAAGTATGAAGCCTTTGAAACATTCAAGGAATTCAAAGACTTGATCAAAAATCAATCAAGAAAGAGAATCAAAGTCTCTAGGTCCGATAATTGAGGAGAATACATGTCAAAATAATTCTATCATTTTGCAAGAAAGATGGAATAAAGAAAGAAATGATTGTTTCATATACTCATGAACAAAATGGTCTAGTCGAAAGGAAGAACATGTCTATATTAGAAGTTGCCCATGCTATGCTACATGATCAAAAGGTGCCAAAGTTCCTTTGGACTAAAGCGACATCTACTGTTGTATATGTTCATAACATGGGGCCTCATCAAGCATTAGAATACCAGAGTCCTAAAGAAATATTCATTGGTATTAAGCCTGATATCAGCTATCTTCATATATTTGGATGTCTTGTATATTTTTAGGTGCCAAAAGACAAAAGGAACAAATTGGAAGCTACTGGCAAAAAAGTTTCATTTGTGGGTTATTGTGAAAATTCTAAAGCATATAGAATTTATATTCCTAGTCAGAGGAAGGTCAAAATTAGTAGAGATGTAACATTTGATGAAAAAGTAACTCTTGGAAAAGAAAGAGATCTTACTTCACCTCCTCCTCCCAAGGAAGTGAATGATGACTGGGATATTCTAGATGGTTTGGCTGTACCTTAGTCTGATATGATTGATGATCCCATAGAGCCTATGGATCCATTAGATCCTCCTTTAAGTGATCCTCCCTCGAAGAAGATATCACCTTGGCTCCAAAATACTTTACAGGATACTGAAAGAAATGTCCCGATTCACAAATCATTCAGAGGAAGGAAACAACCATGCAGGTATCAGGGATATGTTGCTACTATGAGTACTATGATTCATGTCGAACCATCCACATTCGAAGAAGCATTAAAAGAACAAGTTTGGAAGGATGCTATGGCTGAAGAATATGAATCAATTATGAAAATGATGTTTGGGATGTTGTACCTAGAAAAAAATGGAAGTCTATTGTGACTTCAAAATGGCTATTTAAAATCAAACATGGAATTGAAGGAAGCATTGAGAAATATACAATAAGGTTTGTGGCTCGAGGCTTCTCTCAGAAAGAGGGAGAAGATTATGATGACATATTTTCTCCCATAGCTTGATATACAACCATTCGTTCTATAGTTTCTGTTACAAATCCATTTGGGCACATCAATCCCATCATCTAGATTAGTTTTTTAGGGCTCATCAAACCCTAATTTCAGTTGCTACATGCCCTAAACAAGTCACCCCTTTGAATGCCTCCTTCCTAGACAGTTTCATGACTTGAAGACATCTAGAAATAGCCTCTAAAGGGACCAACACAGGTAGGCCCTTGCAAGGGTGTGCTACAGAGCAGTTAAGTCCATGCCAGGGTGCTTTACAGAGCACTTAGGCTTCCTTTCACTTGCGATGGGCGAGATTGGGTGAAATTCACATAGGGTTTGGGGAATATTCTTATATTTTGGAGTCATCTAGAAGGTTCCCTCACTTATCAACTCCTATGAGCTCGAAAATGGATGAGGAATGAGTTAAGGTGCATCCTATCCTCCCATCCCTTCCTCCATGGAACTAATTATAAGTATGGAAGGCCATTCAATGCCACCATTTATGACAAAACCTCCTTCAACTTCCTATAAATTAACCACTCATCTAAGTGATCATGGGCTGGATTATGTTGAATCGTAAGGAGATAATGTTTCTATGACATTTGGCTTTGAGACAAGTATTGTAATGCTACAATTTTGTCATGCTTTTGATGTGATGTGGATGGGATCCAAGCTGGAAGAATGGCTTTGAATCAGACACCAATGGTTGTAATTCCTTCTTCTATTCAACAAAGTGTTTGAAGCTCTCTCCCATATGTTTGTATTGTTCTATAATGCATATATGTGTGAATTTTATCTGATTCGTTTCACTTATATTCAATAGACCATTTGCTTTGATCGGTTCTTTGTTTTATGTTGTGTTTATATGTACTTCTCAAGCGTATTAAGTACGCGAAGGAGAAACATGATCGATACAAGGGAGATGAGAGGAAAGCAGAACTACAAGTAGGTCTTCTCATCTTCTCATCTTATCTATTGCTTATAGGAAAAGACTAAAAAACTTTAAACTGTTGTTCTAGATACAACTACTTATCTAGGGAATTAGTATTTATCCGTAGATACCAAATTATCCAAAACAAATTGGCGACTCCACTGGGGAAGATCCTCTTTCCTAGTAGCTTGTCCACCTCCCAGGACATCCTTGCAGACCCTACTTGTGTTCATAGATTGTAATTCAGCTCTTTTGCTTTGAAAATTTGGTCAGAATTGTGTCAAATTGCCTTTTGAAATGGATCATTATCACCAACGCAGGCTTGTGAGGGACACAGTGCATTACAGAGCACCCCTAGCTTAGGGACAGTGCTCTGAAGTGTACTATCTCCCATTCAAGGCTGTGCTAATCCTCCTAGGGTCAGTTTCCCACCTTTGGAATGAGTTTTGGCCAACTTTTCTTTGTTTGTTTGCTCACTGATTGATCAATGAATGTCATGTCTCAGAGAGCAAGTTTCTATCTCCTTTTCCAGCCCTACTTTGAGTTAATTAATAAATGTTTCTTAAATGTTTTCTTTGTCATTATTGATTCATAATCGAAGTTAGAATATAATTGATTAATATTTGATCGAAAGAAAGTGTTGTAAAAGTCTTCTTTTCCTTTCAAATACAACTGTCGTAAAGTCTTCATTCTTGTTAGATATTGATTGATTGTATGTGCATAAGTTTCTTTTTTTTTTACATTCAAATTAAGGAAATAAAAAGAAATACATGCATCTTGCATTGAAAAAAGTTTCTTAATGCTTGAAACGAATAGCTAGGGAAATTGCATTAGATGTGCTCTTTCCTCTTTGTCAAAGATCTGATTGCTCTATCCTTACTAGCTAAGGTTTTCATTGTTCAATTGAATGAAAATAATGTTTATCATATTAGTTGCATTTTAGGAATTGCAAACATACATACATGGTGAACCTTGAAAGTCAGATTCTAAAGAAGATCAACTTAAAATTTATCTAAATTTAACTAATGGATCATTATCACCTAATGAAAAACATTTAGAGATTTAGGCTAGAGACGTGTGATGATGTCGTAAAACATAGCAATTGTCGCTAACTTGTCTACAATACATCCCGAGTGTGATACATCATTCCACGTACGTGATTATATCGTAGCTCATCCACGTACCTTCGGGTATGTAGGGCAGTGTTGCAATACATAAAGTATATACGAGTTCTCTCACTGTGTAGTTTTGCATTAGACAACGCTTATATGGATTGGGCCTCCACATACTTTCAAGTATATATGGGAGGAAAACACTAGGTTTCTATATATCCTTAGGTAACCGAGTCGGCCACCTTGTACACTATGATACACCGAACACAGCATTCGAGGAGATTGCCTGCCTGTACTTCTTGGTTTGCCAGGTGTTATTATGCTATTCACAGTTGCTTGGTAAACCTTTTGCCTAGATTATCCCTCTTTTATTTTGTTATGTTACTTTGATTAAAATAAAATTAATTGACTACGGATAACATCCTCCATGCCCACTCCTTAGTTTATCTTAGGTTGAAACATATGGCGACAAATCCAGAGTCCACCGATCAAGGAATTCCTTTTGATGGGAATCCTATTCCTGTTCCTCCTTTTGGAAATATTGGTGCTCCTTATATGGCTACATTGTCCCTCCCTGGATTTATCATTATCTTGCTAGTATGGTTATTTTCAACCTCCTTGGTTCAAAATGTCGTGATTTCTCCGCAATCGAGTACACCTCCAACTAGACAAAATCAACCTCCAGTTGATCATAAAGTTGACCCTTTGCCTTATTTCTCAGTTGTTTCTTCCTCCCCTTCTTTCTCTTCGCCTGGTGAAAGTATTGGTACTAGTAACTAGGTGGCTAAGAAGAAGAAGAAAGAGAAGAAGAAGAAGAAGAAGAAGAAGAAGCAAATTCAGCAGAGAGGCAACCAAGCAACCATTGCTTTGAATGTAATATTTGATGAGAAACCATTCGTCAAGCCTCACAAAGTTTGATATCCATGAAAACTTTGTGTGGGAGACCATCTTCTTTGTAATTTTTTTGGTATTCCTCAAATATTAGAAGAATGGTCTTCTCGTTCACATCATCCTGTGTCATCAACTTCTGGAGATAATGCTGGTGACACACCATCAACTAGTGGTAGTAAAGTTCATGGAAAGAAGAGCAAAGTTAAGTTTCCCTATAGGTTATGTGAAGGGAATCACCCCATTCACCTTTCTCCATATTTGGATGAAGCCAAAAAAGTGTTGGATAATCGTCCTGCTTCACCACAGTGACTTCCATCTCGTTACAGGAGACTTTCCCTTAATCCTTTAATAATTGATGAATTGACTAACTCAAATCAACCATCGGTCAAACCCACTCTCTCTGAAAGTGAATCCTATGAGCATATACCCGAACTAAATCAACAAGTTGAAGTAATAGTTGACCCAATTTCACCTTCAGGTAATCGTAACTTTCCCGAAGAGAGTGAATACGATACCACTCAAGTTCTTTTCGCTTCTTCATATTTGAAAGAGCTTGGAGGCAATCGTCCTGTTCCATCAAGATAGGAGGAAAATCCTCCCATTCTAATAACTCAAGGGGATAATTCTCCCGTTCTTATGATACCCCCTCCAAGTAGTCTGGTCACTTCCTTTGATTGGAATCAACTGGCAAGATTTTGTCTTCCTTCTTATGTGCCTTTCTAGATCATATACAGATTTGTAATGTGATTGTATCTGGCACTATTATAGATGAAGGTGCATATGTGAGTATCCTTTCTTCTACTGCTTGGCAAGTGCTCGGTTCACCGCCGCTTGTGCCTGTTACCTAGAATCTGTTGGCTTTTAACAGAGGAACAATTCAACTGTTAGGGATCCTCCCTCAGTTACCTATTACTTTGGGAGGAAAAATCATTTATTTGAATGTGATGGTAGTCCCAGGCCCTTTACATTACAATTTAATTCTTGGCTGCGACTATGTTTATGACATGGGAGCTATTGTTTCAACACTCTTTCGAATGATTTGTTTCCCGCATGAAGGCAAAATTGTCACCATTGACAAGCTTTCATTTCCCGGTCCAAATATGGCTTCTAGTCGACCATCTTCCCTAAATGGTCCTTTTGTACCAATGGTATCATCCCCACCATAGGTTAATTATGTGGCAACCCATTCCATGCCTACATAAACTGACGATCACTTCAGTGATGTTGTACATCATGTACTGGGGGCATTGGAACTAGATCTTGGTTTCCTTGATACTGATTCCTTCCAGAGTATTGTTCTCCCATCATATGAGAACCTCTTGGAATTCATGACCTCCTATCATGGGTTGTGAAAAACAAAGGACATGACCACAGTTCCTTGTCTTGTGTCAACCTCGTTAAAAAATGAAACAAGCAATGTGAGGACAGTTCCTTGTCTTGTGTCAACCTCATTAAAAAATGAAACAAGGAATATGAGGATAGTTCTTGGTCTTTTGTCAACCTCGTTAAAAAATGAAACAAGAAATATGAGGATATTTCTTTTACTATGTCAATCTCATGAAAAAATGAAACAACTCGCATGAGCATAGTTCCTTGTCTTGTGTCAAGCTCATTACAAAATGAAACAAGGAATTTGAGCATAGTTCCTTGTCTTGTGTCAAGATCATTACAAAATGAAACAAGGAATTTGAGCATAGTTCCTTGTCTTGTGTTAATCTCGTTAAAAAGTGAAACAAGCAATATGAGGATAGTTCTTGGTATTGTGTCAACCTCATTAAAAAATGAAACAACTCCAACGAGGACAATTCTTTGTCTTGTTTCAACCTCGTTAAAAGACTAAACCAAGGATATGAGGATAGTTCCTTGTCTTGTGTCAACCTCGTTAAAAAATGAAATCAAGGATATGAGCATAGTTCCTTGTCTTGTGTCAAGCTCATTAAAAAATGAAACAAGGAGTATGAACATAGTTCCTTTTCTTGTGTCAAGCTCTTTAAAAAATGAAACAATGAATATGAAGATAGTTCTTTTACTGTGTCAACCTCGTTAAAAAATGAAATAGGTCCATGAGGATAGTTCCTTTTCTTGTGTCAACCTTGTTAAAAAATGAAACAAAGTCCCCTGGAGCAAAGTTCCAAGCCGAGTCTTTGAGTAGATCTCGTAAAATCCTAGTCGAGTCTTTTACTTGATCCCATAAATGAACCTTCATTCCATCCATCTGATAACCATGAGTAGTCTACTTAGGTGAACGTAATGAAGCTTGGGGGGCATGCACCTAGTGGTAAAGTTAAGTTTCCCTGTAGGTTATGTGAAGGGAATCCACCCATTCACCTTTGTCCCTATCTGGATGAAGCCGAAAAGGTGTAGGATAACCATCCTATTTCACCACAGAGACGTCCATCTAGTTACAGGAGACTCTCCCTTTCATCATGTTGGGGGCATGTAAAGCAATCTCAAGCATATTTTTTCATTTTAAGCTTGTGTAAAAATGAAACTGAATTGAAGCATAGTTTTTTGTTTTAAGCTTGTGTAGAAATGAAATTGAATCCAAGCATAGTTTTTTGTTTCAATCTTGTGTAAACATGAAACTTGTGTAAGCATAGTTCCCTTGTGTAAAAATCAACCCATTTCCTATTTTAACCCTCGTGATTGTCATTCTATTAGCCTTTTTCGTCAGATGAGCCTTGGTTGTTTTCATCCCATCACCTCCATCCCTTTGGCCAATCACATGCTTTCACTTGGTTGTTTTACCCTTTTTTAGGAACAATTGCAATGAGTGGTCTTATTAGCCAGCCTCTTCACATCAATCAATATGTTTTTAGAAGTTCCAACATCACCGGAACCAGTTGCTATCCTAGACACCATTCATTCCTCAAAGTGGAGTCCTCTTTAAGCTCTTTTTAGACTTTCTAAACATGAAAATATTACTGAGCGCTTGTCCTTTCCAGCTCGTTAATGGATTGGAAACGACATCTCTCTTTTATTATTTTACACTTTTTTGGGCTTGAGAGATTAATTTACGAAGAAGAACTTGTGGAGTTTTCTTTTCGTCCCTTTTCAAACTCTCTAAACATGAAAAGGACTGAGTTATCTTTGTTGTTTAACTCGTTAAAACATCAAATAACGACAAACTTGTCCATCTAGACAAGATGGAGTTTCACCTTCGCTAGACTCGTTAAAACATGACATAGCGATGGATTCAACCGAAGGGTGGAATTATACAACAAGCATATGTTATCCTCCTCAAGCTTGATAAAAATAAAGAGGTACTGGTCAACAATGACTGGGGAAAATGGGAAAAAGGGGAAACCACGTTATGGTAGCAGGTTGCTCTTGAACATGACAATTTCACTCCATCATCGTGACTATTTGGGTTGGGTTATCAGCTTGATGGTTATCACACCATTGGTATATCATACCATCCATCACTTTGTTTGGGTCGATTCTAGCAATTTATTTTGGTGTCACCGACATGTTCAAGAGAAGTCATTCAATCAAAATTCATCCTTTGTAATACCATAAACTTTCATTTTCATGACCACCATTATTGAACCTTGTGTTGTCAGTCAAATTCCATCTCGAAAATCAATACAATCATTTCATGTCGTTGATGTGGGATACATCAAGGCCCTCCTGTGATGAGTCACTTCTTTTTGACATTAGCACATTATCCAAGAAGTTGACCTAGAAACACCCTTCCAGTAGCTTGAGGCTTGCATGCATCAATGGCGGGTTTCTCGCTTCTGATGATAGGTTGACATCAATGGCCTTCGACCATAAGACTTTGTATGGTGTTCGACATTAAATCATCCATTCACACCATGCATAATGTACTGTAGTACCTTGAGGATCATTATTATTATAGGTGATTTCTCTCGCATCTGTTAACAACTTACATCATTGGCTGGTAATCAGATGGTGTCTTCCTATGTTCGACTTCAGATCACATATTCACATGGTTAGACTCGTATTTGAGTGAACGATTGAACGAGATAGAATGCCCCAGATCTAGTTTCATCCATCCAGGTCGCAATTTCAGGAGTACTAAATCACATGTACAATGGCTTTACATTGATGGTCATTCCAATCATGGGTCTATACCTGTAGACGACTATTTATGTACATGTAATGAAAGTTTATAATCTAAGCATGGGTATGCCTTCCCTCAATGATTCATGTAAAATCAAATATCATGATATATGTATTGTAATTGATGCAAGTCACCTTCCACTTCGATACCTCCTCATCACATCGTAAAGCATTTCATTTGACATCAACATTTTTTGACTTCATGCTTTAGGGGGTAGTTGATACAGATCCATTTGGGCACATCAATCCCATCATCCAGATTAGTGTTTTAGGGCTCATCAAGCCCTAATTTCAGTTTCTACATTCCCTAAACAAGTCATCCCTTTGAATACCTCCTTCCTAGACAATTTCATGACTTGAAGACATCCATAAATAACCTCTAGAGGGACCAGCATAGGTAGGCCCTTGTAAGGTTGTGCTGCAGAGCAGTTAAGTCCATGCTAGGGTGATCTGCAGAGAACTTAGGCTTTCGTTCACCTGTGTTGGGCGAGATTGAGCGAAATTCACATAGGGTTTGGGGAATATTCTTATCTTTTGGAGTCATCTAGAAGGTCCCCTCACTTATCAACTCTTATGAGCTCGAAAATGGATGAGGAATGAGTTAAGGTGCATCCTATCCTCTCATCCCTTCCTCCATGGAACTAATTATAAGTATGGAAGGCCATTCAATAGCACCATTTATGACAAAACCTTCTTCATCTTCCTATAAATTGACCACTCATCTAAGCGATCAGGGGCTGGATTATGTTGAATTGTAAGGAGATAATGTTGCTATGAGATTTTGCTTTGAAACAAGTATTGTAATGCTACAAGTTTGTCATGTTTTTGATGTTATATGGATGGGATCCAAGCTGGAGGAATGGCTTTGAATCAGACACCAATGGTTGTAATTACTTCTTCTATTCAATAAAGTGTTTGGACCTTTCTCCCATATGTTCATATTGTTTTATAATGCATATATGTGTGAATTGTATATAATTCCTTTGACTTATATCCAATAGATCATTTGCTTTGATCAATTCTTTGTTTTCTGTTGTGTTTGCAGGTACTTCTCAAGCATATTAAGTATGGGAAGGAGCGACAAGATTCATACAAGGGAGACGAGAGGAAAGAGGAACTACAAGTAGGTCTTCTCATCTTCTCATCTTATCTATTGCTTATAGGAAAAGACTAAAACACTTTAAATTGTTGTTCTAGATAGAACTACTTATCTAGGGAATTAGTATTTATCCGTAGATACCAAATTCTCCAAAACAGTTTCCCTTGTCGCAAGTTGGGGATGGAATCTTCATCAGATGGATGTAAAGAACACATTTCTTCATGGCATGTTACATGAAGAGGTATATGTTAAAAAAACACAAGGATTTGAAGTGGAGGATTGAAGAACACATGTTTTTAGGTTGAATAAGGCATTCTATGGTTTGAAGAAAGCTCCCCGAGCTTAGTATGAACATATTGATAGTTAATTAGTGAAGCTGGGATTCACAAGAAGCAATGTCGATCCCAAGCTATACTTCAAGGTTGTCGAAGGTATGCCATTGATTTTTGATAGGTAGTGAGCCTCTCATGATTGAATATAAGAGGAATCTAGCCTCTGAGTTTGAGATGAACGACCTTGATCTCATGCATTACCTTTTGGGCCTTAAAGTGTGGAAAAAGCCTGGTGAGATCTCCCTTCCATGAGGAAAATACATTGTGAAGTTGTTGGAAAGATTTGGAATGACCGAATGTAAATCCATGGTCACTCTAATGGAAATGAACTTCAATAAATAATGTGGAGATGCCATAGAACCAGACATAGAAAATCCATCTTAGTATAGACAACATATTGGGGCTTTGATGTTCCTTATGAACACCCATCCAAACATATGCTATGTAGTAAACACATTTAGTCAATTCATGACCGAGCCCCGCCACTCACATTGGATAGTTTCCAGACACATATTGAGATATTTTCATGGATCGTTCACACTTGCCCCAAGATACTCTGCTAGAGATGTTCAACTTCGTGGATAAACTGATGTTGATTGGGCCAAAAAGTTATCGACAGAAATAGTACACTTGGATGTTTCTTTAGGCTTGGATTTGCCATGATATCTTGGATGAGTAGGAAACAAATCTCTGTAGGATTGAGCACAACCGAAGCATAATACATTTTTTCAAAGCAATCTTGTTGAGAAATCTCTTTGGAGAGCTACTTGAGCAGGTCCTAGATACTACAGTGATGTACTGTGGTGATAGGAGTGGGATTTGTTTGGCAGAAATTCATGTGTTTCATGACAATTCCAAGCATGTTGAGATTAAATATCACTTCATTCAAGACATGGTACAAAGAGGATATATCAAGCTCCTTCACATATCGATAAATGAATAGATTGTTGATATTCTGAACAAGGAATTATTTAAAGGAATGTTCTTGGTCTTTAGAGAGTAGCTTGGACTGATGGATGTGGCCCCTTTGGATAAGGGGTAGTACTAATCGAGAACACTAAGCCAACTCTTCTCCCTTTTTTGAGCTCCCAGGGTGAGGAATTGAGGGAAAAAGTTCTCGTGGGGTTGAGGGAACTATGGACAATAAGGAACTCCCATATTTGTTACCCATAGGGTTGAGGGTTTTACTCCCCTGTATCGTCTTTGAAGAGTATACCCTAGTTGGCATCATACCCACAAGTAGGGCTTGTTGGGAATTTTACTCCTCATTTGGCCAAAGAGTTGAGGATCTGCTTGGGGTGTACAACCCAATATGATTACGATGTATGTGTCCTACCACATGACAACTAAGAGTCATTGGTGGGAATATCGGTAGGCAATAAGATCTCGGGTTGAGGGTAAAGCTCCCTATTGAAATGTCGGGTTAAGGGTAAATATCCCCAATGAGATTCCAGGGTGGAGGGTTTACTCCCCTGTATGACGAGTTATCCTATTGCTAGATAAGGGTCGAAGCTTTGCTACCCGATTCTTCTTCTAGACCCGAGAAAGTTTCAATAGATATAGTTGAGCAGAGACAGTCTTGACAGGGTGATCAACTGAAATATATTGAAAGGTATAGTTCTACTTAGTTGAGATGGAGTGTTAATTTTTGAAACTAGGGTCAAATTCCACATTGGAAAACTCAAATGACCAAGATTATGTTTGCATTAAATTCCTCTTTTAGAGAGGACCAAAAAAAACCTAAAGATCACCTAATTATGTTAAACACAAGTTAAGTTTTGAATTATTTTATTCACGCATATGGAATGGGTCAGCCCTAACCGCATGAGTAACTACTTGGGTCAATATTAACCCCAAGTTAACCCTCAGGAAAATCTATAAAAGGAAGTGACCTAAAGTTCATTTGATCACATAATCATCATCTTTCTATTCTTCTATCTTGTCTTGGCTCTCACAGGTACATCGAAAGAAGATCAAATAGGGTCTGAAATTAGAGGCGAAAGGTTCGCTATGAGTTTGGGTTTTCTGGATCTCGTTCGCTGGCATAGATCAATACATTTTCATCCTTGGTCATAGGCATAGAGTAGGCAAGGGAGAGACTCTGGCTCTTCGATCGCTTGGAGATAGTTCAGTGAGAGTGACTCTGGGTTCAGAGGTAGATCTGAAAGTTCTGGTCCCTGGTTGCTCGAACAAGGTAACCCTAGGAGCGACCCTGTCTTCTTGGTCGCTTACATAGCTCGACAAGGGTGCCACTTTGGTTTGTCAGTCTCTCACATAACTTAGCAAGGGAGAAACTTTAGATCTACAGTTCAGTGTCAGAGTCACACACATAGAGATCTCCTGGAAGAGACTCTGCGGTCAAAGTTGCTCACAATATTATATTCGTGATAGCGAACCATAAGTTTGAATCACTCGCAAACAATGTTGATGAGGGTGACCCAGTTCAGATCTAGGGTTTTGACATCTTGGCATCAGCTAGCCTCAGTATCTGGTAGATCTGGGTTTCTCTACTGTTATAATAGATCTATAGATCTGTAGATCTAATTTATTTTTATCTGCTATAAATCATATGTATTGGGCTCATTTTACTCTTTGCTAAAATCTTTTTATGACAATATACTAAAGAAGAATATTTGGAAGGGTTTCCCCTGGTGGGGGTTTTCCATGGTCTTCGACCAATCTATTGCCTCTTATGGTTATGTTGTTGTCTTCTTTGTCACTGCATACTTTGTTCTTTCTTCATTTACATTTATGATTGATTATTCTGCTAATAATTGGATGCATTGTTAATGAAAAGATAAATTGGGCTAAAGTAACCGGTAGAACATTGAACAATCAAATTTTTTTAACAATTATCATGATAGATATTGGGAACTTTATGGCCTTTTGGGGCTAATCTTAGTGGCTTCTTTCTATATGCAATTCAAAGCCACAGATCTTGCCTCTTCGCTCGTAGCTAGAATTCAGGATGAGATATAAATCCCCTCTGGATTATTGTGGCTCCTACATGGAGGTAAACAACTTCAAGAAGGGAATTTGTTCAACAAATATGACATATCCAAGGATGCCTCAATCTATTTAGTCTGAAGATTAAATAGTGTACCCAAAGGCTTGTTGGGTATGTGTTATATTCTTTCCACGTCTAGTCGTAGATGTTCTTACGTTGCATCAAGCATAATGGGGGGTCATAAGGGGACGAAAGACCCCCTTATTGGGGTGTTTTCACGGGGGTGGTATCCCCCCTCCATGGGGGGTCTAAGGAAATGTTCAAGGATTTTTTTTTTTTAGGCAGACCCAAGGATGAATGGCACACCCAAGGATGGTGGGCAGACCCACCCATAGTTTTGTGCATGGTTTTTGGCATGATGGTTTTACCCATCGTATTTTGTAGATCTGGTCAAGGGAACTATGGTTATCTTCTAATCCAGAGTTAATGGATTGAGGTTTATGAATGTTTCAACATGAATATAATGTATTGTAACATTGAAAGGAATAAAATGAAAAATCAATGTTCTTTTCCTGATTTTGGGTTCTAGGAGAAAATTTATGTGTATACTTTTGTATGTTCTCTCCATTGCATATGTTTTATGTTTTTAAGAATTTGTTTGAAGGTAATTTCTATACAGGTTTAAAAACCATAAGGTTGGGATGTGTCCTCCTCCTCCCATTCCAAATCCTTTCAGGATGCCCTAAAGCTAGGGATTTCGCCCCCAAATCCCAAAGGTCTCTTAGGACTATCATTCATTATGGATTAGTTAGTTAACATTCCATCTCTTGAAGTGGATATTATCATATCCAACATGGCTTACGCAGATTATTCAAGATAGTCAATTATTTGTTATTTTAATGGATTCCGGTCATATACATTTTTTCTTCGAGAATAGGTACATCAGAATTGGTCCTTCAATACACATTTTTTTTGCCTGAAAGGGCTCTTTGTGGTACTATTCAAAAATGTAGAGGACCATAATAAAGTATTTGATCAAGGACCCTCGTTTTGGGATCAATCTAATCTCTCATGTGAACCATGGTTTCTTTATTTTGATCATCTTTCCATGACGAATTTGACCACTCCATTCTGGGTAAGGCTTCCTAACCTGCTAATTCATTTGATACACCCAAGCATCTTAGCCGAGGTGGGAAACTTACTAGGTTGCTTCGTTAAAATAGACATTGAGAGGCTTAAGAAGGGTATTGGCACATTTGCTCGTATATGTGTTGAAATAGATTTGGCAAAGTGTTGCCAGATAAAATCCTCCTCAAGTGGAGGGGAAAAGTTTATTTGTTGTTAGTGAACTATGAGAACATTGCTTTACATTGTAGGAGATGTCAACAACCTGATCATCTTCAGAATTCCTTCCATTTTCTTCAAGGGCCCTATCCCCACCTGGATGCTAAGAAAATTAGTCGTGGATGGCAAGAATCAAAATATACAAAAGGATTTAAGAATTCGTTGGTTCACAAGCAGGACAACATGCAACAATAGAAGTCTCCTACCACCACATCAACTACTTAAGACTCAACTCACCCACATGTAGATCCATTTCATCCCTTGGTTGAGGGGATCTACCCCTCAACTGGAAATGAAAGTGACTCAGCTATAACTTTGGCTTCAACAATGAGTGGGCACAGATGCTCTCATGAATAAGATCGCTTAGATATTGATAAGGAAACAACAACTATTACAGAACCCTTGGTAATGGAATTGTCTCAAATAAATGATATCATTATCTCCTCTACATATGTTCTTGAAGATTCTTAATTGGTAAATATACTTTGTTACAATAATATGGGCCAATACTATGGCTTACTAATACTATATTATGCCCAAAAAACTATAACTCATATTCATATGACATTTTTTTAATTAATTAATTTAATGAAAGAGGTCAAAGGACATAACTACATTTAAGATAAATTTCAACCTTTGATTCTGGATTATTACTAAGAATATTCTATGGTATTTTGTGGAGGTTAAATCCCTACCATACATTCAAATAATTATTGATAATTAAATTAAAATCATGAAAGCTCTATTCCAAAATAGACACACAGATTTACTTAATAATTCCCTACCATCCACCAAATAATTATTGATAATTAAATTAAAATTATGGAAACCTTATTTCAAAATCGACACATTGATAATGATTAAATAAATAGTAATGATTTAACTTTTATGAAATAATTTTAATAATTATTATAGATAAGTTAAAATTAATCCAAAAAATACTTGAGTACCGGGCATGATTCAAGCTCATAATTAATATAATACCATGATTTCGTTGAAATATATCTCTCGAGTGTAAGCAGTCTGGCTCTGCCTTACAGGTTGCGCCAAAAACAGCCTTCGAACTTCAATCTCGCCCATGTCAAATCAGTCCTTGCACAACACTCATCAACCTTTTTACCTTTTCGTTGGGCAAAGTTCACGTGAAAGCAAACGCTAGGTTTTATTGAGTAAATATAATGAACATCACTCAGACATCACTGCCATAAATGTCTAATATAAGTTGGCGAAAAAACTCAACAATTAATCCCATTTTATTATCCTTGATGGCGAAAAAATTCACAATTAATCCCATTTTATTACCTTCATGTACATGAACTCTATCTAAAGGCAATATGATCAAAAGCAACTGAGAGAATCACAAAAGATTAATCTCTTGAAAACGACTACATTTCATTATCCTGAATATACATGAACTCCATCTAAATGCAATATGATAAAAAAAAAACAAAAAAGAATCACCAAAAGTTAAATCTCTTGAAAATGAATACTCAAACCAAAAACGAAACAATACACTCGAAAACTAAATGCAAAGCCGCCCCAAAAATCTAAAACATCCATAAAGCTTTGTTTCCTTATGTAACATTTATTATTTCAAACTTCTCTACCATTTACTATTTCAAAAAAGGAAAAGCTAGCTAACAACCACCTGTACCTTAATGCTTCTCATATCATAGTCCTTCCTCGGCCAACTCCAATAGCAACTGTCTTCCATATAGTTGCATATCTTGTTACGTTTTGAAATTGCATGATACACTGAAATTATAATGAAAAAGACCAGACTAAAATGACATCATTCTTCCTTTATAGATGTGCCATCAATTTGAGAAAAGTAAAGATACCTATATGTAAATTAATTATATCATGCTGCAGTGCCAAGTGTGAAGTCAGGTTAGGAGCTTTAGAAGGTCAATATACAATCTAATTATACTAACAAATTATACGGGTTCAAAAATACCTTTGGTCACTTTGTGGGGTAGTGATTGAGACCACACACCTTCAGTTAAAGTAAAAATGTTTGGTCACATTGTAGGTTAGTGATGGAGACAAATGACAAAAATGAAAAGTATTTAACATTCAGTAAAGATGTTTGACCTCCCATAACATCATGATATGCAGCATTCCACTGGTCTGAGAAATATATTTTTCAAAACCATTAAATGCCAGAAGGATTTGGTGAATATTGTTTCATTGCAAATACAACTTTTAGTGACTGGTTATTTCCAATTTTCGTTTATATGTTCTTTTATTATCTCAGTTTTTTTTTTTTTTTTATAAATGTCATAATGTATTGATGAGTATTGTTTGACTGTAAACACAACTTTTAGTGAACAGTCATTTTCAATTTTAATTATTTTTGTTCCTTTCTTTATCTGATGTGTTTTTTCTTATTTGGTTTTGCATATACCATTAAATGCTAGAAAGTTGATGTGAATATCGTTTGACTGTAAACCTAACCTTTAGTGAGTTGTCATTCTCAATTTTGGTTTATCTCTTTTCCTTATCTGCATTGTTTTTCCTTATTTGGAGAGATTCGCAGTTTGCACTCACAGAACAATGAGCAATAGACGTGGGGAGATTCGCGTGTGTGTGCACAAAACGATGAGATATAAAAATACATCTTTTTCTTTATTTTTATTGCAGAATAGTGCAGTGAATACCCTTGATATTTTCGCCGAATATGGTAATAGCATGGTACATTTTGAGTTGGGAAACATCGTTTCTGATGTACCAAAAATTATGATAAGTCAGTCCCAACAATTCCCAGTTTAGAAAGTCACGTGGGTTCCCATTCCAAAACATCAATATCATTTCATCACTGGGTATGATAAACCTCAGGATTCTGAAATATATATATTAACAGTGGTCGTTTCTGGGATTAGGTAAGAGCATAAACAATAACCATCTTTATCTATTTGCGGTCATGTGTTTACCATTTCATGTCAGAGCAGGGTATGAATTTTAATTATTGCTAGTTTTAATTATTTTATTAAAAAATAACGTTGATGAGCATGGAAATTTTTCCTGTTAACAGGAAAATCATCTAATCACAAGTAATTTGTCTATTATGATTCCATCCCTAGACCAAAGTATCATCTAATCACAAGTAATTTGTCTATTATGATTCCATCCCTAGATCAAAATAACCGTTTATAGACATCAGCTTACTATTTAAGGCCAGAGATGCTGTTTGTGGGCATGTGCTTAGGAGTTCATAGCCAATTTACTGTTTCCTGGACTTGTGAAAACCAAGACTTTGTCTTCTTGTATATGCTTTAGCAGCAAGGCAATGAATGCCTTGCAGTTGTACTATTTTTATTTAATTGATTACCTTGGAATGTGATGTTTTTTAATTATTTTATATGTATATGTTTCTATTTTTCTTGTACTGTTTTTATATAAGTCATTACCTTGGAGTGTCATTTTCTTTACTTAAATTGATAGAAAAGATTTTCATTAATAAACCAGAGTTTACATTGAGATCACATGTCTAGATTTTGCAAAATATACCAGCATGAATGTGGCAATCTTCGCATGACAACCATAAACATAAGTACAATAGTAGTTAGCAGAAAAACTGAGGCTTCAAAAACTAAGAGAGCAGACTTATGCCAAGAAGATAGATATGAGCTATGCCTCCCTTAACCATAAGGCAAAATGACATGAAATAAAAGAGAAAACTTGCCACAATTACAAATAAAAATCACATGACAATAACTAGAGTGCACCATCTTTCTGTCAAGACAAAAATCTATCAAATACCAGTAGATGAACTTGCCATATATACACTTGACAATCATTCCTTCAGTGCAATGTAAACAAGAGAGCCATTGCCTGAAGAAAATGTGCCGTGAACCAAGGAACCATAGCATGGCCTGAGATGTAACTTGATTTTAACAACTCTGTCAATCTAAAGCGGAATGAGTAGGAGTCATTACAACAACGAGTGGCATTACTCAAAACATCATATAGTGCACCACTGCACTCCATTTTCAGCTGACATTGAATAAGTAGCAAAGATATTGAACAAAAACAAGTTACGACCCAAGAAAAAACCTTCTTCATCTTTAAACTACCATATTTCACCATAGGGAGGTCCATTAAAAATAGTAGAAGCCACAAAAACGTGGAACACTTTGATGTCAAAACTGCAAGGCAGAGATTTTCCTTAATGAGAAGAAATAACATTGAAATCAAGAGTATTATCATCAGAAGGGATTTTAGGAGGGTTATTAGGATCTCCAGGAGGATCTATTAGATCTCCTAAGCTTGAGTCTGAGTCCGAAACCACAAATTGTTCCATGCCTTTTAGGCAAGAATTGATATCATCCAGGAAAAATCTTATATTCCTCAAGAGATGTTTTATGTCATCCTCGTCAACAAAGAGCTCGTAATTACCAAGTTGTTTGTCCATCAGAACCATATGGAAGAGACTTTCCATTAGTTGATGAACAAAGAGACAATGTAGAAAATGCATTTTCCTTTTCCTGAAGTTGGTTGGGTCTAGAACCCATTTAAGGCCTTGTCTTGCTACCTCTGAATTAGAAAAGTTAGGATGGTCTTCAAAATCTTTTAATCCTAGTAGAAGAATTTCTGTTTGGACTTCAAGAGGGATTGAATCAAATTAGGAAGCAACTGATTCCGAAGAAAAAAAATAACAACGATGAATACTAGAAAAGCTAGCTCCTCCTTTGCGACAAGGCACTTGTTTACCACGAGGTATTATAACAAGAATACTAGGACCGATATTGCAATCAATGAAAGAGACAAGACCAACACGACTAAACGCATGACAAACCACTAACTCTTGAAATCCCAACCATAACATAATCAAATCATTCCCTAGTCTCCACACCCAGGACTAAGTTTGAAGAGAAACTTGTAATTTGCTACATAGAGAAGGCATAAACTTCTGAAAACCCCACTTAAGGGACACCATAGTGAGACTCCCCAAACTCAAACAACCCTTTGAAACACATCCTTAGTGTAAACCCAAAAAATACTTAATCATGATAATTGCAATTGAGAAGAGACAAAGGGAATTCCAATTATAAAATCAAAACCCCCATTGGTCGCTAGAGGAGTTAACGTGGACTTACAGAGGAAGAAAAAGTGAAACACCCTAATTATATGTTGCACCTTCAAACAACAAGAGAAAACCCTCAAACTAAAACCACACAAAGAAATTACCAAAGTACCAACAACCACTAAATAAGACTAGACAAGAATAGGATATACCTGCAAAATTGTTGTCCTAGAGAGTCGATTTCAAAAGGACAACCACCAATTCAAAAAATGGCGCGCTCGTTGAAATTTGCAAAAAAAGAATGAGGAACATTGACCCAGATTAGTCATCAACTTCAGGAAAAACACAAACAAGAATATTTCTATGCCACCATATCAGAAAATGCCACTCACCTCACCAAAGTAATAAACAAACACTCCCAACCCCATGAAATGAAAAACATTAGCCTACCAAAAAAGACAGGGTGAGGATATCTCCTCACCAACACCGCACTATGACATGTACCCTCGCCACCTTGAGTCTGCCCTCGTGCATTTATAATAAGGGGACGCGAGCTTATCAATCCAAGCTCGTGAATAATTTCATGCCATACCCCATGACAGGAATCTGACATGTGTGAGTCTTGATCGTTGTTTTATACAAGACATTCCCTCCATAGATCACACCCCATCAGGGACTCATGGTTTTTTAATTATTCTGCCATGAATTTGTTTTTGTATTCAATAGCAAAATTGGGCATAAGGCTTTGAAATCTTTTAAAAGCAAGTCCGTCATCCTAAAAAAAAACTATAGACTCTTATTTATTGCATTAGACCTAACATTGCCTCAAAACTAAAACAATATCCATTTAATAGGCAACATTAAACATGTAATCTATCATGGTTCCAGTTCTAAGTTGCCTATGGGTTGGGGCCCTTTTATTTAGTCGTTGTAAAGATGGATGCCATTGGGTTGGGGCCCCTTTATTTAGTTGTTATAAAGATGGATGCCATTAGGATGAGGGTGGAAATGCGCATCGTTAATACTTTTAGTGGGCATTTATAGAAGAACTTAAATGAGACACTTTTTGTTAGTGATAGGCATAGATAAAGTAGTTCAAAGATAGAGGAGCTGGGTTTTATTTATTCAAGTTTGCACAATTTAATATGTTAAACAAGATAGTTTATAAATATGGGTGTTGATCATTTCATATGATTTTAGAATTGGTGTTTTAGACTTAATATGCTGTAAAAATGGTGTTTTACATAGAGAAATAACAATAATGATGGTCATTTTGAAAATGTACTCACTATGTAATCATATTTTAATCATAAACATTTAAAAATATGTCTCTTTTAATTTTAAGATTATAAAAAGAGTACATATCTTGATATGATAGTGTTTTACCTTCTAAAAAAGTTAAGATGTTTCAAAATGTGAGAATTCAAAAGTTAAAAATATAATTTTGGTGGTTTATATTAAATATGATTCTAGAATTGGTTTTTTATATGGAGAATTAGGATTACTGATTACGATTTTCAAAATATGGTTACCCTTGAAGCACTATTCTAATTATCTGTATTTAAAATTATGTTTGGTATTCAAAATTAAGTCTTTTTTAATTTAAGATTATTAAAAAATACTTATAATATGATAGTGATTTATCTTTAAAAAATAAAATGTTTGTATAATTTTGAATATTAAAAGTTAAATAATATAATTTTGGAGAGATAAATAAGTACATTGTGATAAAGTATTAAATGACTTATAATTTAAGTTGCACATTTATTTGATTAAAATAACTTTAAAACTCATGTTGTGCAACTTAGTTATGCATTGCAAAAAGCCTATTTATTGTTTTCTATGGAGATTTGTTTTATAGATTTAAGAAAGTTTATTGTGATATAGTTGTGTTTCCTTTATTACTGTTTTTTTTCTAAAATAAACTTTCTAATTGGAGATTGAAATGTGTTAAATTTTTTTCCTAGTTTTGTTTTATAGATTTAAGAAAATTTATTGTGGTATAATTGCGTTTCTTTTATTACTGTTTTTTTCTAGCATAAACTTTCTAACTGGAGATTGAAATGTGTTAATTGGAGAGTGGTTGTGGACCTTGTGGTCTTGCATTTTTCTTAACAAAAATAACTTAAGTAGAGATGGAAAAAAATGTGCTTAATTTTTTAGGATTGTTTAGATACGTGGAAACTTTATTGGGTGCATACATATTGTCAAGGTTTATAGAGTAAATATAATCAAGGTTGACTCATGTACCACTTAAACATGAATGAAGTAAATGTATAGTATAGGCTGGAAAAAGATCTGATGATATCTAGAATGGATGCTCTTCAATTGAATATGTGATAGTAAATATGTATGGCCCCGCCTATTTTGCAATGTATGTGATCATCAAGGGTTTGAGTAAAAACTCTATGTGTCATTTACCATGTATTGCATGTGAAATTATGGTTCTAAGCACTTGGAGCCTTCCAAATATGCATAATTCCACCAACCTTACCTGTCAATAAATGATATTGGAAAAAACTCTCCAGGTAACTACATTCTCCTCCTTGTCAAGTCAAGCCTTCACAAAGAGGCCTACTTTAAATTATGTATGGTGCTTACACTGCCCTATTTCTCATGTCAAGGTTCTAAGGAAGGATCTAGGTAGAAACTATGCAAGGTCCTTATATTACTACCTCTGTTACATCAACTATTAATGTTAGATTTACCTTTTCGGCATTTCAAGGTTCTAATCACATCATTGTGCATCCTTGTCATGCGAAGCACGATTGTGCCCACATAGAAAATGATTTTATGTGTTATCACATCAAGGTTCATGTCACATTATATTTCCCTACTTATCATGTCATGGTCCATGTAACAATAATGTCACAAATAATTCCTTGTTATTCACAACCAGGATCACAATACATTCATTACAGTGTGCTCCCTATAAGCTCAAGATGACATGGCAAGGAGAACAATATAATGTCATAAGAACCCCTTGCCGACCATTTCAAGGTGTTGTCATATTTTCAATGTCATGCTTGTCACAATACTTTTCCTTCCTCATGACATCACCTTGTCGCATTACTTTGCACTGCTCCCTATGATCTCACCTTATCATATTACTATGCCCTTCTTATAATGCTAAACTACACTCCTTATCACATCATCTAATCACATTGCATTGCCCACCTGTGACATCTCCTTGATTTCACAAGGTGGTGGTTCATATGACTTTAAATGAGATTCCCTAACATGTCATTTTGACATGAGAAGTAAGGAAGGCTACTTGATGTGACATGCAAGCGAAATGTAATATAATAAGAACCCTAGCATGAAAGCCATGGAACATTGTGATGCTGACATGATAGGGACAATAGTATAATGTGGTAGGAAGGGGACCATTATATCATTGACACAACATGGACCTTTGACATTAAAATTAGGGAAATGAAACATGTTAGACACGTCAACATGACATGCAAGGCACCACTCTAATGTTAACATGAATATAACTTTGAACTTACATGTACGTTAGTGTTAAGATTACGTAAATTTTGTTCACATAACATTTCCATGAGATTTAAGGAAGACTGAATCATGCATATTTGTAAATATCTAAGTACAATATGGAAATTGGAACCATGAATTATGGACTTCTACCAAAATCCTTGCAAATGGAACCATGCACTTTCCATGGAACTTTTAAAAAAGAACCATGCACAACGCTCTCTATTAAAAAATTTACAAGAAGGTAGTGTTCCACCTATCCCACACCAAATTAAAATCTTACAAATGTGCTTAGTTCATCTTGATCTATATGTAAAAAATACATAGTGCATATAACTATGTTCCAAATAAAATTTGTGCTTGTACACCATATAAGAGAAATTCCAATTTCAAAAGATGACAATTATTTTTCCCATAACAATTTCACCTACTCTATGAAGAAAACAATTTGAATGATACTTATAATTTGCACAACAAAACCTATAAATAGAAATACAATTTTTGAGAAAAAATGTTCATCTAATTAAGAAAATATTGGCATATTTCATACAACATCCCTCCTACCTGTCTTCTTTTGTTGAGATGGGTATAGAATCTTCTACAATGTGTCACTAGGATTCTAAAGTGAATCCCTATAGGAGATACTGTTGGGTGGGGGTGGAGGTGGTTGAATCAATATTTCTTATCAATTAGTATTTTATTATTCTTTTCATAGAATTAGTTATTCTTTAATAGTATTCAAACCAGTAAATAAACAGTAAATAATGAACATAAGAAGTTTTAGGTGGAAAATCCCCTCCAGGTCAAAAATCACCAAACACTTTTCTAATAAGTTCTCTAAAACTTCAGCACCAACTGAAAATAAAGCTAAAACTTCCTAGAACTCTAGCAAATCATACTTCTCTAGCACCCACTAGAAGAATGCCCAAACATCCTAAGTTTTTATCAACAATCAGCTGAATGGATGCACCAACACCATAGCAAGCATCAACTTTCCCTAGCACCACTCTACCACCCTGAAGTATTTTCAGGAACCAACCTAAAGGTGGCTTCAACCACCTCCCTATCACCACCCTACCACCCTAGAAGGACAGAAGTTAAATATAAAATGTGTGGACTCCCATACGAGGTGCAATGATCCATCTTACAATGACATTTCAATGATTTTATTTTACCAACCAATAAGACTAGGACCTAAACCCTTGTCTCAACAAACCAAGAACCCTTGTACCAACAATAAACCAAGCCCTTGTCCCAAAATAAAATTGTCTTCTTCAATTCATGGAAATAAACTCTTCTAAAAGTGTACAAGACTTGACAACTATTGTATGATTGATGTTGATGATGGAACTTGTTAATGGTGGACTACTATATTCCTTCTCTCGATGTTTCATATATCAATTGAAATCACACCGGCCCCCCACTACTTCATTTCTGTACCTTGCCTTGATTGAATAAAAAGACTTCTCTTCTTGTCTAATTGTCAAACAAGGGTTGTTGGATTCACTTCAAGTTTTCAATTAGTAGGTGCTAAAAATGTTTCGTGGTAATTGTACCTGTAAGAGAGAATATCCCACGAATCCCAATTTCCAGGAAAAGAAAAAAAAAACTTAACAAGATACTTACCTATACTTGCAAAATAATGTAAAGTGGATCCTAAGAATGTGAAAAACTTAATTATGTACAAGACCTTAAAGAGTAATGCAATTAATAACAAAAACTCTGTGATTTTTATTTTCTCGAGGAGAAATATACTTCAAACTCACCTTGATAGTATTGCAGTTGTCTTAATAGTTGTCTTCTAGCAACAGGTTAGTACAAGACAAATAGAAGGATAACAAACAAAATCTTACCTTATAAGGCTGACCTTAAAGGATGCACAAAACTTTTGTGAAACTTTGTTTCCACTATTAGCCTTCTTGTATTGGTTAGGGCATATGTTGTCTTTCACAACTTGCTCAAAATTAGTTTATGTGGAAAAAGGCTTCTCCTTCTTGGAGAATTGATCCTACACTAATAGGCCAAGAGACCAATAGAAAACCAACCCAAAGTATCCCTAAAATTGCATCCCTAACCAGACCTAAGGATCGACTTCAATCAAACCTAGAAATGAACCTAAGGGACTATAGTAGAAGCCTAAATCGAGTCCTAACCAGATTCCAACATGCAAAGAAAATTAACTTACATACTCACCATCTATGACAAAATTTTGTAAGGTTCTAAACAAAGAACCTACAGTAGAAAAACCACCATGGGGAACCTATGCACTTGCTATCAGAACTTCACTCTTCCCAAGAGGAAACAAAGATAGTGCCCTAAATTCGATTTCACATATATTCAATGAAAGCTGAGTTTTTGAGGTAACATCTTAAGCATAAACTACAAAGTCGACTCTCAAAACAAGGGTATAACTTTGCTCCAATATTTCTGCACCCTAAATGAACCACAGGACACAAAATAATTTTATCTAGAACCTCACTCTCCTAAAGCATGTGTTATTTGTCAAAAATTGTGAAGAATAAACCTGAGAATCAAACCCTAAAACCTCATGTGATGTTGCATTATCAAATCTCGTAGGGTGGCCAAAAATTAAAGAGCTTGTGTCCTTTTACAAAATGTTCATACAATTGTGTTAACATGAGAAGAGGCATGGAATTATTTTTATCACCAAAAGGATGAACATTGGGAAGTTTAGGAGTGGCTTCATGAGATAGATGTTGTATATTACGATTAAAAAAAAAATTAAGGTTATTACTTAACTAAACAATGTATTACCTTAAAACCTAAGGAACCCATTATGGTGAAGAGTTATATGTTAACTTGTTTGAAAGTCATTAGGTTAAATTTTTATGGTGTTTTGAAGTGTGCTTGATTAAGTCAACATTGGAGGACCATTAGGAGATTTAATGTTTTGACATGTTTAATTTATATCACCAATGGGGGAGACTAAGCCCTAAACAAATATTTACTAGCCTTATATTTAGAGAATTAGTTTAACTATGATATGATAATCACCCTATGAGTGACCTCAGTTAAAGATTTATTAAATGAAGGTATTACAGACTCATGTGTTAGTGTGTGTGTGTATATGTTATTTAAGCAATGGATCGATCAGATTGCAAATACACAAACACTTGAAATGGAAAGCAACAGAGAAGTACAGTAAGAAACACAAGAACACAAGAATTAATAAGAAGTTCACCCTATTCTCCGGGGCTACTTCTCCAGTCCAGCTCTCAGTGGTGGCCTTATTTTATTGTGTCTTGAAGTAGAGAATTACAATGAAGGAGCTCAATGTGAGTCTCTTGAAATGGAATTTGCTTGGCAGTGTGGTTCTTGGATGCCCCAAGCCACTAGAGTACACAAACTCTTTTCCTTACTAGCTCTGTGACCTTCCAGTATACAATGGAGAGAGCCCAATGTGGTGCTCAGTCTACACAGATCCTCTCTGGGATGGCTTGAATCTCTCAAGCTCTCTGGTGCTCGATGCTACCTTCACTCAGCTGGGCCCTCTATCTTCCATTCTGTTGTTGCTTCATTTTCTTTCTTCTCTCTATTCTTCCTTTTTGTGTTTCATCCTCCTCTCGAGGTTCTGGTCATTCCTCTCTCTCTCTCTCTATATATATATATGTGTGTGTGTGTGTGTGTGTGTGTTCTATTCTCCGTTCATGGCTTAAAACCATTCGTACCCATGGCTCTTAGATTCCTCTTTCACTTCCCGTCAGATCGCACGCTACAGCTTTTCTTGGAGTTCCTTGTTCATCGTCATCATCAGGCTCACAGGGAGTGGCCACATCTCCTCCTGCAGCTACACCAATTCGCTTCGTCGGTTCAGTTTTTATGTTATGTCGTGGAATGAGTCTTCTGCCACCTCAGAAGTCAAATCGGACTTCAAATATTTACAAATTGCGGCTTAATCCCCCATCGATTCCACTTTCTCCATCGGGCGCGATCTCAACCGTTAGATTTGGGGCCTCTAGATCCAACACCATTCGCTCATCTCGCGCAGTTGACTAGATCGACCATTAACACGTGATGAGCGGCAGTTTTCTCTTTCCTCTACTTGCCATGTGTCGACCACTGAGTGGGATCGCTCCATTTTCACTAATTCTGCTTAGTTTGGGGGTGTCTCCGATCAATACCGCTAGTTTTTCAGAGCAGGTACTGCCTTTAGCGCTTTAACCTTTTTCCCACGATTTTCCTGGCTCTCATGCAACTGAGTGCTCGGGGCTTCTCCAATTTGAGGATTTTAGTCCAGCGATGCATGATTAGCGCTGATCGCGCATCAAAAACTACCTCCATTTCCTGATCAGGGCCTCTTAGGGGCTAAATTTGCCTCTCGCACAGTCTCCATGGGCCTTGATCAGCGCGCTTTCACTAAGGTCCTCGTCGTTCCACAATGGCTACCATTGCCACTAGTTTCGAGGTGTTTTTGATCGCTATTGTGAATTCTTTGAAATCTGTCCCAACCTCGTACAACCATGGTTATGTTCATCTTTCCTTATGGATCCAATTTGGATCACGGCCTTCCCACTGAAAAGCTTTTGGACCACCAAAATTTGGTTTTCTTTCAAGCATCGACTAAGTGAGGGTCTTGCTGTCTCACTTGCCCAATCTCAATCCACTTTGCACTGCTCGTCTTTGAACCTTTGAGTCCAATTCTGAGGTACTCAACATCTCCCCTGCACGTTGTCCTCACCTTCCTGTCCAAGACTATGCGTTCCTACAATTCATTAAGATATTCAGGTAGCAGGTCATCAATAGAAGGCAATCGACTTTGCTCTTCAGGATCCTCAATCATTGAAGGCTCAAACAATCTCAAGCAATCTGCATTTACGACTGAGTAGATGTGCATGTAAGCTAGTAGGTCAAGGTGAAAAGCATTTTCACAAACCTTCTCAAGTATTCTAAAAAGTCCATACCTGATAGGCTTTAGCTTTTTACCTTCTCCTTGCATCTTGTCCTTGCTGATATACATCCAGACCTAGTCACTAACTTGAAAACTATGCTCCATTCGATGCTTGTCATGCCTAGCCTTGTATTTGGCTTGGCTCTTTTCCATCTATTCTTGTACTTCCTGGTGGATCTCCTGGATCTGTTCAATGAACCTAGTTGCCTTGTCCACATCACTGTGTCCATCAATCATGGTATCTTTACCAAGGACAAAATCCAAAGGAGACCTTGGTATGAAACCAAAACAGGTCTCAAAAGGAGATCTCTGTGTATAAGAGTGTTTTGCTCTGCTGTAAGCATGTTGCACATAACACAAATGTTCATCCCAAAGCTTAGGATGTTTGCTGCAATATCCTCTGAGTAACTGGATCACTGTCCTATTAACTACTTCTGTATGGCCATCAGTTTGTGGATGAAAAGTTGTGCTTTTCTTTATTTGGGTGTCCATCAATTCCCATAGACTTGACCAAAACTTCCCCACAAATTGGGTGTCTCGATCAAATACAATAGAAGTGGGTAATCCAAAATGAGCCCATACATGTTCAAAGAATAGTTTTACAGTTTGTTCAGCTGTAATCTGTTTATTACAAGGTATCAGAATACCCATTTTGTTGAACCTATCCACAACCACATACAGATAATCATGACCTTTTCTAGACTTAGGCAGTCCTCCAACAAAATACATGGAAGCACTTTCCCAAGGGTGAGAAGGAACTGGTAAAGGAGTGTACAAGCCTAGTTTTCTATTGTTGGGCCTGCTTTTAGCACACATAGTACACCCTCTTACATATCTAGAAACTGTCTCATTCATTTTTGGCCAATAACAAAATCTTTGCAGCTGTGAAACTGTTTTACTTACCCCAAAGTGACCTGATATCAGAGAAGTGTGTGCCTCTCTAATTATACTTACTCTCTCTGTTTGTGGAATGTAGAGTTTCCCACAATTATATAAGAGTTGGTCCTTCACATGATAGTCCAATTCTTCTACCTTTTTGCCTTGACTCAATGTTGCATATACATCTTTAAACTCTATATCTTGAGCATATTTTTCAATGTATCTTTCATGCAGTACAAAATTATGCTTAAGTATAGTAGATGCATTTATAATGGGCCTAGATAACATGTCTGCAACATTGTTATGTATGCCCTTTTTATATTTGATGACTAAATAAAACTATTGTAGAAAACCCATCCATTTATAGTGTCTTGGTTGTTGCAACTTAGTTTGGGAGTGTAGATAATGAAGTGCTTGATGATCAGTATGTATTACTGTCTCTTTGCCCATTAAGTAATGTTTCCAATTTTTCACACTCTGAACTAATGCATAAAATTCTTTATCATATGTAGGATATTTAACTACTGCAGGATTAAAAGTCTTAGAATGATAACGTATGGGTTTACCATGCTGTGTCAACACTGCTCCCATGGCATAGTCACTGCATTTGTTTGGATCTCAAATGATCTTTGTAGATTAGGTAGTGCAAGTACATGTGTTATACTAATCTTTTCTTTCAAGGTGTCGAAGGCTTTCTGATGTTTACCTCCCCATTGAAACACCTTGTTCAATATTGTCAAAGCATGTAAGGGAGCTGCAATTGAGGAAAAGTTAGAAGTGAACTTCCTCCTATATTGTGCTTTGTTGTGTGTGGAGCATGATTTTTCAGAGGTCTTTGTTTCAGCCAGATGTATATCCCAGGAAGTTTGTACACCCCTCCATGCGTGGGGGTGTGGGGGGGGACTTGTCCCCCCCGTGGGGGTCCGAGAGGGTGGGTCCCCCCCAACTGGGGGGTTTGGGGACCAGCGGTCCCTTGGCAGGGGCTCGGGGGCAGCGCCCCTAAAGCTAAAAATAGATGTAAAATTTCCTTGTAAAAGTATAGTAATTTATACTCAATCTGGGCCGTTCATTAAGCGGATGATCTGACGGTAGAACTTATGTTTAGTTTAGGGCTCTTTTCCCTAGAAGGAAACCCCTCTCTTTGTATGAGGGCATTGTATTGAGTTTGTGTAATATATGTGTATTCTTCGAGCGAGAAGTAGAGAGGTGAGACTGTGAGAGAAAGCAAAGGATATTACAGTGGATCTGCTGTAGGTTGTGTCTCTTCATTTTTCTGGATAATAGAAAGGAAGGACTGGCTGTTCGAGGTGGACGTAGCCCAAACTGGGTGAACCACGTATATCTGTGTCTTTCTTGTTTTATGTGTTTTCTATGTTTATATTTCTGCAATATTTTATGTGTTCCATTGCTCCATAATATATAATTTTCTAACATGCTTCTCCTAAAAAGCTTCTCACTTTTGTAGCAGACTTGGGTTTATGCTAGTTTACAATGACTACCACTTTAGAGGGATCTATTTTCAATTCACCACCCCCTACTATATGACCCAAATAATTTACAGATGTTTTTCCAAATTCACATTTTGAGAGTTTAACATAAAGTTTTTCTCTTTTCAAAACGTCCATTGTTTGCTTAACATGCTTTAAGCGTTCTTCCCACGTTTTACTAAAAATTAGAATGTCATCCAGATACACATAACAAAATCATCAAGAAAAGGCCTGACTACATCATTCATTAATCTCATGAAAGTAGCAGGGGCATTGGTCAAGCCAAAAGGCATAATGAACCACTCATACAATCCCTACTTTGTTTTGAAAGCAGTCTTCCATGCATCTTGCTCTTCAACTCTGACCTGACGGTATCCACTGTGTAAATCCAGCTTGGTGAAATAAACAGCTTCCTTTAATGGATCTAAAAGATCATCTATGCGAGGAAGGGGATAATGATTTTTTATTGTTATCTTATTCAGTGCTCGGTAGTTAATGCACATTCTCCACGAGCCATCATTCGTTCTCACCAAAATGATTGGTGACCCACATGGTGATGTGCTAGGCTTGATGAACCCCTTCTCGAGCAACTCCTGCACCTGCTTCTTATTTTCAACATTCTCTAAACCATAACAACCTGTACATTCTAATGTTAGGTAGTGGAACATCTTGCTGCAAAATAATATCATGTACTATTTCCTTTTTGGGTGGCAAACCTTTAGGTTCCTCAAATAGGACATCATACTCTGAAACAACTTTTTTTATGTCACTTTGCTGCTAAGCATTACAACCCTCAAATACATTGGATTTATCAGGTTTCTTTTCCTTTATAACCATTAGTAAGAATTGCTTGCATGAATTTATCATTCTTTTCATCTACCCATAATTTATGAGAGTATAATTATTCTTGAGCTTGTGAGCTCAAAGGAATTATGTCTAACTCAACCTCATCTACAAATGTTGACCCAAAAGAAAACTTGAGCTTGCATTGCCTAGTCACTTGTAGTTGTGCTTTATCATTCAACCATCCTAATGGGTATGGTTTCTTGTGAGGTGTAGTTGCTAATCCCAATTTCTTTACAATTGCTTCAGAAATCAAATTTACTTGTGAGCCACTATCAAACAAAGTATCAATCTTTTGATGTTTGGAAATAACTCAAATATGAAAAATCTCATGTATTTTTCTCTCATGTTCTTCATCAATAATAGTTTGAGCAGAATTACTAGTAGATGCTTCAAAATTCTTACCTTTTGTACCTGTGGCTGTAATGATTGTTTCGTCTCCCAAGTCTGACCCCAAATCTTTCTGAATAGCTGCAGTAGTCCTTCTTCTTCTTGCCCTCAGACTTCTTAGGTCTCAGCTCTGGATGCAGAATTGAACAATGCTCATCATCATGCCCATCCTTTTTACAGTGAGTGCATGAAGCTTTGCCTTTCTCTGCAGTGTTAACCTTCCTTGCTTTCCACTTCTGCTTTCTTTTCTCCTTGCTCTTGCTTGCAGTGCGTTGGGATGGTCCCCCAACTTCTGGATTTCCATTCTTTCCTTTAGCTTCTAGATGAGTAGCTTGTATAGATACCTCATCTATACTAGTGGGATTAAACATGAGGATGGTATGCCTCATGTAGCTGTGTAGAGCACCAATGTACTTCAAAAGAATCTCTGGTGAGTCTAATGAGATCCCTAGAATCAATGCTCTCTTTCTAAATTCTTGACTGTACCCTTGCACACTTTGCCCTTTCAACTGCCAAAGAGTTTACCAACTCATCATGGCTTGTTGCATGTAGGCCAATGGATAGAACTGCTTCTTGATTGCAGAAACAAAGTCACTCCAGACAGAGATAGTCTTCCCATGTCTTTCCATGTCATCTTGGGTTCTGCCTTCCCACTAAACCAAGGCAGTGCCTCCTAGGTGTAGGCTTGCCAGCTGAATTTTTCTCTTGTTTGAGTCAATGTTTTGCACTTTACAATACACATCAATTTGTCTGATCCAATTGTCCAATTTTTCAGCATTTAGCTCTCCATCATATATAGGAAAATCAAATTTAACATCTCGCTTGATCAAAGAGGCTTTCTTATTATGCACAGGGCTATTAGGAGGTGTGAGAAATCTTTCCTCTTTCCCTTTTCCCTTTGAGATGTCATGGGAATGAGACTCATCTTCTTCTTTGTCTTGTTTAGAACTTGATGAATCTTCATCCATATGCTTTCTAAATTCCCTATACATTTCCTCTACCATAGTTTATAGCTAGGAAACTCTCTATGAATTGAGGGTCTGGCCCCATAGAACCTTCCTCTAACATTGTCTTCCGAGGATAAACTCTCCCAATTTCAGGATTAGTTTCGACCAACTCTCCTTCTCCTAATTTGAGCTTTGATCTAGTGAGCATTCAATAGCTAAACCAACACAAGCTTGTCTAACCTTACAACCTAGAGCTCTGATACCACTTGATCTGATAATCACCCTATGAGTGACCTCAGTTAAAGATTTATTAATTGAAGGTATTACAGACTCATGTGCTGGTATGTGTGTCTATGTTATTTAAGCAATTGATCGATCAGATTGCAAATATACAGACACTTGAAATGGAGGAGTGTGACATTAAAATGGGTAACGAAATGAATAGCAAAGAATTCAACATAAAAACTGGCCTTCACATCAATGGAGATTCATTTATGAACAGCGTGAGAATGGGTAACAATGATTTGATCAATCCCAGCAATGTAGGTATGGATGTTAACATTACAACAAGCTTTAACAACAACGCAGATTCAGAGGAGTGTGACATTAAAATGGGTAAGGAAATGAATAGCAAAGAATTCAACATTAAAACGGGCTTTAATGTTATGAACATCGTAGAAATGGGTAAGAACGATTTGAGCATGGATCCTAGCAGCGCAGATTCATCAATGGAAATGGGTAACAACAGCGTAGATTCGGAGGATTGTGACATTAAAATGGTTAAGGAATGGGTAAAAACGTTGTTAAGTTAATCTTGCGTAGGAATGGGTAAAAACAATTTGAGCATGGATCCCAGCAGCACAGATTCATCAATGAAAATGGGTAACAACATTAACAATAACGTGGAGCCCTATGCTGTCCCTCCAGTAGCAGTGGCTCCAGCCACGCTACCCATAACTGATATTTCTGAAATTAAAAACAATACTAACTACGCTGAGGGTAATACCAGCTGCAGTAACGCAGGCATCATCGACAACTTGGATTCCAACTGCAACTTGGAGCAGGCAGGAGGTAACACATATAATATAAATAAAAACAGGAGCGGCTTAGAGGGTAGAGAGCTTGGAGCTAAAGATAATACAAACTATGGAATTATTAATAATGATAATACTACAAGTGCTGATTCTGGAAAAGATAAGTTTGTGATTGGGAACCCCAGTATTCCAAACAAACATGACAAGAGGGTTGTGAACCTCTCTTCCATAATGCTTAACCCTGAAGAGATCAAAATTCTGAGCAAAGGACTGGGATTTGCAGTCTCACCTAAGAACATTCCTTTTGAAAGCATCATTTGCAACATTGAGTATGGGACTCAAGGTCTTTCATCAAATGACAGGGAGATATTAAGACAGGAATGTTCCATAGCTATGTTAAAGTCTAAATGCCCAAAGAGTAACCTGAATAAAGAGGGTCGTGAGGCCCTGAGGTCTCTCCGAAATAATGATAAAATAGTTGTTCTAAAAGCTGATAAAGGTGGAGCAACCGTGGTGTTAAACAAAGAAGATTACATTCAAAAAATGAATGAAAATTTGAGTTGTGGAAGTTATAGAAGGGTCAACTCCAACCCTATTCCTAAGGTGATAAAACAAGTCAAGAAGGCCATCATGGAAACCAACCTAGAGGATAAAATAAAAAAGAAGTTGATTCCCTCCTGTGAAGTTATTCCTAGAATCTATGGATTACCAAAGATCCATAAGGAAGGGGTCCCTCTTAGACCAATTGTTAACACCATTGGTTCCCCTACCTATGAATTAGCTAAGTATGTAGCTAAGATCCTGAAACCCCTCGTTGGTAACACAGACTCTTTTATAAAAGACTCAACTGATTTTGTAAAACTTATGAAGGATAGAAGGGTGGATAAAGATGATATTCTAGTAAGCTTTGATGTTGTATCCTTGTTTACAAAGATTCCCCTTGATGAATCTGTCCATGTTATAAGGATGAGCACCGATCCAGAAACAACAAAACTAGCAGAAATCTGTCTTCGGTCCACTTTTTTCAGTTTCCAAGATCACTATTATGAACAAATTTCTGGGTCGCCATGGGTTCCTCGCTCTCACCTATTGTTGCCAACCTATACATAGAGTACTTTGAGAGGAAAGCCCTTGACTCATTCCACTTGAAGCCGGCATGGTGGAAAAGATTTGTCGATGACACCAACGTAAATTGAACTCATGGTAAGGCAAAGCGTGAAAGGTTCTTCAATCATCTTAACTCTATATCCTCTGAAATTAAATTTACTATGGAGCTGGAAGAGAATGGTAGGATCCCCTTTCTAAACGTTCTAATCAGTAGAAAGGAGGATGGTACGTTGGGTCACCAGGTCTATAGAAAGAAAACTCACACTGATAGATATCTTCATGCTGACTCTTACCATCGTCCCTCCCAGAAATCTGGTGTCTTGAACACCCTAGCTGTTAGGGCTTTCAGAATTTCTGACCGTGATCACCTAAAGGATGAGATCGAACACTTAACCTCTGTCTTCAAAAACATTGGATACAAGGAGTGGAGTATCAAGAGAGCTATAAGAAGGGCTCAGGATAGGGCCCTCTCTAAGCGTCCCCCTGGAGACAAGAAAGAGAATCAAGGGAAAGTTTATCTTCCATTCATCCAAGGGACTACCGATAAGATTGCAAAAATTTTAAAAAAGAAGAACATAGACACCCAATTTACAACATGTGGAACGATAAGACAGATGATCAGGTCGGTTAAGGATAAAATTGATCGTCAGCAACTCAAAGGAGTGTACAAGATTGATTGCTCATGTGGCAAGAGTTATATTGGGGAAATAGGCAGATCTCTGAAAACAAGACTAAAAGAGCACGCAGCTGACATTAAGAATGAGAGATCTCGTACATCAGACCTCGCAGAGCACTCGTCCAAGACCAAGCATCATATGTGTTTAGAAGACGCCAAGGTGATTGCAAGAGAAGACAACTATCACAAAAGAAAAATTAGAGAGGCCATTGAAATTATGAAATTTCCGCAAAACCTCAATAGGGACAATGGGAGTGAAATCAGTGGAAATTGGTTTACCCTCATCAGACAAATAAACCCCCCCGGACACTTGGAAGCATAAGATCATCGGAAAAGGTCTTTCGAAGGTGCGGTTAATTAATTAAAACATATTAAAACAATTTTTTTTTAAAATTTAATTTAAATTAATTAATTATATATTAATTAAGTTAAATTAAATTAATGTTTAATTCTTATATAAACAAAAATTTTTAACATCATAAAAGTATTATATTAATTTAATTTAATTTAAATTAATTATATTAATTAAGTTAAATTAATTAATTAAGTTAGATGAAATTAATGGTTTAATTCCTAATAAACAAAAAATATAACATCATAAAGAATTAAATTTAAATAAAAAGAAAGAAATAATTAGGGTTTTCAAATCAAGATTAATTTAATTTAATTAATTAATTAATTATAATCATAAATTATAAATTAATCAAATTAATATTAATCATATATAGAAAAATTAAAATTAATTCTTTTAATCAGATTGAAAATTGAATTAATTAATAAAAAAAATAAAAACAAAATTAATTAATTTATTAAATAAAATATAAATAAAAAAATTTCAAAAATTTCAAAAAAAAGATTTTGAAAATAAAAATAATAAAAATAAATTATAAAATTAAAAATTAGAAATTTATATTAATCAATTAATTAAAAAATTTATATTAATTAATTTATTAAAAATTGTATTAATTAAATTAAAAATAATTTAAATTCATATTAATTAATTAAATAAAAATGAAAATAATTAAACTAAAATAATCATTGAATAAATAAATAAAGGTTCACAATTAAAATAAATAAAAATCCTGAGCTAATTTTTGAAATCAAGTGTCAGCCCTTGGATAAAATTAGGGTTCTTGGTTTATTTATATCCAGGTTCATGTCTCCTTCTCTCAATAATCTTTCATTCATTTTCTATCTTTCTGATTTGTCCTGATGATGGACCCCCTTTGGGGTTTGAAACGTCGACACAATGAACAAAATACCGTGGACAATCCGGATCATACCACTGCAAAAAACTTCCACAGAAGCCTAAAATCTAACAACACAAGAATTAATAAGGAGTTCACCCTATTCTCCAAGGCTACGTCTCTGGTCTAGCTCTCAGTGGTGGCCTTATTTTATTGTGTCTTGAGGTAGAGAATTACAATTAAGGAGCTCAATGTGAGTCTCCTGAAATGGAATTTGCTTAGCAGGGTCATTCTTGGATGCCCCAAGCCACTAGAGTACACAAACTCTTTTCCTTACCAGCTCTGTGACCTTCCAGTCTACAATAGAGAGAGCCCAATGCGGTGCTTAGTCCAGATAGATCCTCTCTGGGATGGCTTGAATCTCTCAAGCTCTTTGGTGCTCGATTCTGCCTTCGGTCAGCTCGGCCCTCTGTCTTCCGTTCTATTGTTGCTTCACTGTCTTTCTTCTCTCTGTTCTTCCTTTCTATGTTCCATCCTCCTCTAGGGGTTCTAGTTGTTCTTCTCTCTCTCTCTCTCTCTCTCTCTCTCTCTCTCTCTCTCTGTTCTGTTCTCCGTTCATGGCTTAAAACCATTCGTACCCATGGCTCTTCGATTCGTCTTCCACTTCCCATTGGATCGCCTACTGCAGCTTCGCTTGGAGTTCCCTGTTTGGCGTCATCATCAGGCTCACAGGGAGTGGCCACATGTCCTCCTGCAGCTGTGCCAATTCACTTTGTCAGTTCATTTTTTCCGTTACGTCATGGAATGAGTATTCTGCCACCTCGGTAATCAAATCAGACGTTAAATCTTTACAAACTATGGCTTAATCCACCGTTGATTCTGCTTTCTCCATCGGGCACGATCTCTGTTGTTAGATCTGGGGTCTCCAGATCTGATGACATTTGCTTGTCCCGCGTGGTTGACTAGCTGGACCGTTAATGTGCAATGAGTGGTGGTTTTCTCTTTCCTCCACTTGCCATGCGTCGACTTCTGAGTGGGATCACTCCATTTTCACCAATTCCACTTACTGTTTGAGGGTGCCCCTAATCAATATCACCATTTTTTCGGAGTGGGTCCTGCCTTTTAGCGCTTTATCCTTTTTCCCATGGTTTTCCCAGCTCTCATGTGACTGAGCTAATTGCGCATCAAAAACTGCCTCCATTTCCTGATCAGGGCCTCCCAGGGGCTAAATTCACCTCTTGCCTAGTCTCCATGGGCCTCGGTCAGTGCGCTTTGACTGAGGTCCTCGTCGTTCCACGCTGGCTGCCATTGCCACTGGTTTAGAGGTGGTTTTGATTGGTGTTGTGAATTAGTTGAAGTCTGTCCTGACCTAGTATAGCCATGGATCTATTCATCTTTCCTTATGGATCCAATTCAGATCAAGCTAAGAAGTTGATTTCACAAAGTATGATGAGGGGCCCTTAGATTTTCACAAGGCATAGTTAGGAACCCATATTGATTGATTTTTTAGGTCGACAACCAATAAAATTATGTTGTGCCACACCCCATCGAGTTGTAGCCTAGAAACTAGGGTCCCCAACTTCAAATGTAAAGATATATCAAACTATAAGGAACTATGTGGCGTTCCATATGCCACCAGAAATACATTTATGAAGAGAAACCAACTATAGTGCTTTGCATGTGAGAAACCATGAATTTATGTGCCAAAATTGCTGACAAAGATTTGGGTAGCTCCTGGTGTTGCTTGGGTTGACATTAATGACAACCACCTATCAAAAATCTCCCCCTTTGGAATTTATGGCAACATAAGTACTCCCAATGTGATCATAACTCCCCCTGACATCATGCTTCTAACCTATTGTTCATGGTGCTAGAAAATTTTCAACCACGGGTGTCTCTCCAATGTGAAGTCCTGATTAGACTTCACACCATTTGGAGTAGGAACCCCATCCAGAGTATCAACCTGACCACCATAACTCTAAGACTTTCCTTGGCTACAATGAATAACACAATAGAGTATACACATAACCTTTGAAATCAACAAGTAGGTTGACACTGTGAAACACCAATGACAATGTGCAAAGGGAGACTTTCATGAGAGGAAAGTAAGAGTGAATCTCTAGAAGGAAAGTAATAGTACTACCCTAATAGAGGAACGTGGGAGAAAGGAAATATTCATTATTTATTTAGCGGAATAGTTCAGATAGACACAATGAACATTAAAGAAAATACAACACACATTCAACAAGATAAATACCAAATCCAATGAAGTAGTTCAGTTTCCTTAGTACATATGAACAAATCATATACCACAAACATATAAAGAATAGTCTTATAGTATTCATGATACATGCATGAAAATGTGTTAGCCCAACAAGCTTTTGATTATTTAATTGAAAAATCCAAGTACATAATTACAATGGTGAGACACTAGCTCAAATAGTGGAACTTTAAGTCACTTCTTGCTTCTCCAAAGAATGATCTTCTATCTTATGCCAAGCTAGAGAATCCAAGGCTAGCTCTCCAAAGGCTAAGCCTCCAAAATCAATTTTCTTGAGTTATGAGGGTGTATTTATAACAAGGAAAATGACCTATCATATACCCTATGAATCTTGAGTTACCCTCATGACTCTTGGACTTCTATATGACTTTTGGAATTTTCCTAAACACTATTTTATTCATATACAACTATGTTATTTTTCATATTCCACATATGTATCTTGGACTTCCACACATTACATTCTATCTTTTCCTTTCAACAATTACATCATTACATCCACAAATTATCTAGCAAGACATGTGGACACACATGACATAGTGATGAGACTGGTACAAGTCACAACTTGACAATGGTGACATGGACTTCATGGTGATATGGAAATGACAAGTTGTTCTTCTTGTTAATTTATCTTTAATATTCATGAGAGGTATGTAGGTTTTAACCCCGTATAGAAATTACCTGCATACGAATTCCAAATCATAGAAAAATAAACAATGCGAGAGCATAACAGATAAAAACACATATGCATAGAGATTTTCCCCTGGATCCCAAAACCGGGACTACTAGCTTGATTTTTAATTATGTTCCTTTCAATGTTACAATACATATTTATACATGCCGAAGCATCCAATACCACGGACTGAAAACCATCACGTCCAATACCATGGACCAAAAAACCATTGCATCCAATACCATGGACTGAAAAACCATTGCGTCCAAAAAACATGTGCGAAAATCATGCACAAAACCATAGGCGGGTCCGCCCAACCTAACATAGGGTCCAAAACCAAAATTTTCTGGGACGCTGCCTCGGACCCCATAAAGTGGGGTTAC